>JASAMW010007312.1:0-78323 GCA_030247985.1 Epsilonema sp. ZAB3_2
AAACAATTGAAGCTCCCGCCAAACCAATGGATGTGGTGGCAATGGACATTGTTAGCCTGCCACTTACCTATAGGGGCAACAAGTATGCACTTGTGGCTACTGATATGTGTTCTGGTTTTGTGATGGCTAAACCCATGCCAAACCAAACAGCAGAAGAAACTGCGTATGCTTTTGCTTATGCAGTAATCACCAGGGGTACACCTAAAAAGGTCCTCACAGATCAAGGCAGTCAATTTACGTCTGCCCTACATTCATTTTTGTGTAGTGCACTAAAAATTACACAATTATTCACAACTACATTTCATCCACAGTGTGATGGACAAAGTGAACGCAATAATAGAACAATTATTGATCTTATTGCTAAATGTTGTGAGACGCGCGCCCAAAATTGGGACGAATGTCTGCCGTTTTTAGTAACGGGGTACAATTCACAATTACACACACGGACGGGCCATGAACCATTCATTGCCATGCATGGTAGAGAAAATTTCTTTCCTTCTGAAAGTCCGTATAGCTTACCTGCACGTGTCATATATGACATGGATGCAACTGATTCTGTCACTGAAACGAGAAAGAATCTTGAAGCAATCTGGCAATCGATGGCTGTTCATTCATCCAAAGAAAAAGCCAAACAAAAAGCAGCTAGTGATAAGCATGCTAAAGAGCTATCCCTTAATGTGGAAGATGAAGTTTGGGTTTATTCTCCGGGCATGAAAAAGCACAAGAATTACCCCAATAATAAAGGGCCGGCAGTCATTCAAAGTCTGTCCGACACCAACGCCGTTGTACGTTTTCGCTTACCTCATGATAAGTGGTCTTTCAAGCACAAAGTACATCGGGACAAACTGAGTAAAGTAGCACCAGCTGCCACTGGCGCTCAATCATACATGGGAGGGGAGAAAGATGCATTACCTTTACCTTCCATTGATGGGCAACAGCCCACTCATCCTCCTATACCGGCCCCAAGGCTCAAACGCAAAGCCGATGAACCGGCGCCCATTCTCAAAGACTCTCATTCATCAGCCGGCGCTGATGCTTCTCTCGGGGAGGAGGAGGAGAGGGGAGAAAGTGAGACTGGCAAGGGGCCCAATAAAAATTTTTCGGATTTTTCTGATTTATCAAAATTAGAAATTCCTGACGAATATTTCAAGTCAGGGAGTAAATCCAAGAAAACGACTTTCTCCAAGGAGGCTAATACTACGTACCTCTTTGATGAGGAGTCACCTGTGAATAGTGAACCTGTAATTGAGCTGTCACAGCAACCGGAGTCAGATCCGGCTTATAGAAGTAATAGGACTAAGTATAATCTGCGCTCTAGTCCTTCTTCGCCTGATATTTATTGTGCTCATGCTTCTGCGCTCGCTGAGGAATTTGAGCTGCCGTACTAGATAGGCCTTACCCTATATGTACAAACTCTGCGCTCTCCTTGCGTGTTGCGAGTACGTTGCAAGACACGGCGTACTTGTACACACGTGCCTTTTATTATGGCGCGTGCTCGTATGTACAGGCACCCAGCAGTGCATACCAGCAGTACATGTGATAATGGGATCATGTATGCACCTATAGTACGTACCTATTGTGTATGCTTGTCTATGTACAGCATTATCACATGTACACGCTTGTATGTACACGCGTATACTTTAAGTGTACGTATGTACTGTGACGCTCTGCTTTCGGTAGATAAGTTTATGATCAAACACAACAGTACGCAACGAGGGGTAAAACAGAAGACTGAGAAAACAGGCAAGAGTAGTCACGAAAACAGTACAACGCAACGAGTGAGGTCAAACACGTATGCAAAATCAACAACAAAGGGGGTGCTAGACTGATAAAACCATATGTAGCAATTTGCATTATGTACGTTATTGTCACTGTGTCACATCCCCCCGCTAAAAGCTGAAGCTCCAGCGAAGACTAAAACTAACATCGACACATGACAATAAGACTACACTAGGTACATACGTACAGAAAGCAAAAAGGTAAAACCGTATCTTGTGTTCGTCTTGATTTTCCCTTGGTATCTTCTTGATCTTGATAAGACGGGAACCTGCGGGACTCTTGTAAAACCTTGCTTGAATCATCGATAAAGCAGCAGAGCGTGGAGTAGGACCAGATGGGGCGGCGGCTGGTAAGACTGGTGGCAAAGTCCGTCCGGTGGTGCTGGTCAAACGGCAGGTGTACAACGCAGCAAAACAGCTCAGGCCAAGGGCGCGCAGGTGTCCGTCGAGCGAATGGAGACCATCTCCGGTCCGGTTGGGGCGACACCGCGCTCGAATGTTCCGCCGGATAGATCAGTCCAGCCATTGGACACGCCACCGAGCGCATAACAGCCGACCGGATTTTGAGAACAGTTCTAGGGTCCTGGTGCGCTCGCCATGTGACGCTCTGCTCTTGGTAGAAAAGTTTACGATCAAACACCACTGTACGCAAGAAGCGGTAAAACAGAAGACTGAGAAAACAGGCAAGAGTAGTCACGAAAACAGTACAACGCAACGAGTGAGGTCAAACACGTATGCAAAATCAACAACAAAGGGGGTGCTAGACTGATAAAACCATATGTAGCAATTTGCATTATGTACGTTATTGTCACTGTGTCACAGTACAGTACATACCCACTGAAAACTGTTGCCCGCCGCGGACTGTTTCCAGTTCTTGCCGCTTGGAATACCAACGTCGCCTCCGCGCGGCGAGCTCCCCGCGTGCCGCCCACGCATCGTCCGCGCCGGCCAATCAGCACCTTCTCCGGTGACGTCAACCCTCCTCTCGCGACCGGCCCCTGCATCGTACATTTCTACAGGATAGCCTGCCCTTCCCCACTGTGATAGGCCTTTCGGCCGTGAAGAAACGGCTCCTGCGTATGTATTATATACGGTGTGTATTATGTACATGTTGTATTTTATTCATGCCGCAGGGAGCCGATTTCGTTTGCTTGCCATCGAGCCGAGGGCTCACTTTTGGAGAAGAGGCGACCTAAGAGTCGGTTGTGTCGTTCGCCGCTCCGGATTTATTTGCCAAACTATTGTCCTTACCCTCTAAGCTAAATTTATTCCTCCATACATAGCCTATCTTTCATCATAGTATTCACCCTACCCTATAGCAATAGTTTGTCATCTACATCCGTCTACCATCAACAGTTTCTTTTTATTATGTCTTCTTCTTTCATCACCTGCGACGGCCGGCAGTCCCTGAGTGGACTGTGTTGCTTCTATCTGTGATTGCTCGGCGTCTCTTCTTGTGATTGTTGTTGTTGGGATCAAAAGCAGTAGTACGACCGGGTAGCCGCAGCTGTTATTGCCTGCGTGAGTTGCCTCACCATAGGCTGCAGTGGGACTGCTAGCAACTCCCTGAACTCGTCGAATCGGTCGCGTGGCGTACTTGTTTCAGTGGAGGTCCATCGCGTTCTACCGTTCATTGGTGTGCACTGCTTCCCATCAGCAATTTTTTCAAGTTGAAGAATGACATCACAGATGGCTGCAACAAACGGAAACGAAGGTGACACACCCAGGAAAGTAAATACGTCCCTTTTGGACACTCTGTTGGGCAATAACGGACTGAGTGGCGAAACGAGCGCTCAAACTTTGGGTGATTCTTTCTCCTCCACCGTAATCGCGGGTGCAGGTACAGGTACTCCGCAGGGTGTATCGGGGGGGAAGCAACCTCTCAACGCTGCGTATGGCGTTCCCACCTCCGCTCATTCGACACCTGTGTTGATGGGCGCGGGAGGGGTGAGTGAGGTCCCCGCCGGTCACCCTAACGCCAGTTTCATGGGGATGATTCCCCCGCCTAAGCGTGAGCTCGACGCCCTTTCTGTCAAGTTAGACGAGGTCGAAGAGCTCATTTCCAATCCGAAAGAGGCCACGCAAGCCCAGTCCAAATTGGCCGAGGCTGTGCAGGTGACTCAACGTTTCACGCAAACGCTTTCGCCTATTCAAAGGGAGAGAGCGCTCCGTGGCTTGGAGCAGAAGCGGCTAATGCAATCTGCTAGTATGCCTCCTGTGCTCACAAGTCAGGAATATTTGATGCTTTTAGCTCGCAGGGTAGAGAATATGGAGCAAGATTTCGTGCTACAACGCGATGCTTCTATTCTACACGCCAAGCAGCTGGAAGCACTCGAACTGCAAGCGAAATTGGACCAAGTCAAGCAAGGCAAGGACGCGCTGTGCAGTGCAGAGGAGATGCAGAAACCGCGCACTTTGCGCAGTGGAAAGCAGGTAGGTACGGAGATTTCTGGTGGACAAAAAGTTCCTCCTAAAGATCCGCACTTTATCCCGCCTATGTTCCCAGAAAAGGACACGGCTAAAGATATCACCGGTGTGATAGCCGATTTATTTCCTGCTGCGAACGAAACGGCGAAAACCTCTCGTTTGCCCACGCCAGCTTTTGTTCACCCGTCTTTGGTGCATACGGCAGCGCATGCAAATGAAAACGTTGGTAAAGAACCCCACATTGCGAAACCGGAGTTTGCTGATATGGTGCCTCCGCTTTTCGGCCAACACACTGTGACTTCTGGTGCGAGTACACAACCCAATGTGCCTACCAAGTCACAGGCCCAAATTTCCCCATCGGTTAACCCCCCTGTTTCGATGCCCGATTCGGTCCCTACTTCGGAGACGCGAAAAGTCATTACGTCACAGGGTGTGCTGTCTGTTGTGCAGGCAGATAATACCTTACCGTATTATGTGTATGCTACTTCAGGTATGCAAGCTGCAGGTGGAACGGTGCCGAGTACCTATGTGAATCCACAAGGAGCGGCACAACAACCCACAACGTCTCAGCCGCAGATAACTATCTTGCAACGTCCGCCCGGGTTGCCGCCTGGCGCGCCACCTGGCGGAGGAGACGACCCTAATGATAGACGCCCGGATTCACATAGCGGGCGCCACAGCAGAAGACGAAGCAGGCGACATCGTCGGCGTCATTGCAGGCGAAGTCCGTCTTCTTCTCCTTCTAGCGGCAATTCTAGCAGCAGAAGCTCCAGTAGGAGTTCGTCGCGCGGCAGCCGACGACCCTCAAAGCCGAAAAAGGGCGCCAAACCTACTCGGCCTTCAAAGTGGAGCAACAAGAAAGCGCCATTTCCTATGGTGGCGATGTTCTTCATTGAATTTCAAGCCTACGCTGAGTATTACTGCGTCGATAAACATGGCAAAGTCGACGAGAGATGGGTACTTACTGAGCTGGGCAAGCACCTTGGTGGACCAGTGAAAGAGCTTTATGCGACCATGCGTTGCATGAATAAAGAAGCTGGCTACGAGGACATCAAGCGGACTTTGGTGCGCTGGATATCCGGCGAAGACGGAACTGTGTCGGCGTTGACCAGCATCTCAGAAATGCGCTGGGACCCGACCAAGGAAGAAATCATGGATTTCGCGCAGCGACTTCAGACGGCAGTAATTACGGCCTACCCTGAAGGAGACACATTCATGCGCGAGAAGATTTCGGCTCACAAGTTTATCGAAGCTATTCCGACGCGCTGGCGCGAACAGCTTCGAAAGCACCATCCGAATGTGCAGACTCTATCTGAAATGATGAGCGTACTTCGTCGATGGCAGGAGACTGAAAACGCGGAGAAAGATCATCGACGGTACGAGGGCAGATTCCGATCTCGCTCGCCCTCTTTGAACTCTCTTCAGCGTTCAGCGGCAATGTTCGTTCAGAAAATGGACGCGAAGAAACAGGCGACTCAGACAAAATCTCGGTCGTCTACGCCGCCGAATCGCTTTCAGAGCAAGTCGCCCGCTCGAACGGCTAGTAAGAGTCCTAATAGAGCGCAGGCGTCTTCCTCCAAAAGCCCTTCCCGCTTGAGCGATGGTGGTATGCGCGAGTGTTGGAATTGTGGCCAAAAGGATCATTTGATCCCGGATTGCCCCACGGCACCCGCACAACTGAAGAAGAATGTGCGGACGTGGTTGGACAAACAGAAGCAGAAGCGAGTGCACACTGGATATTTTTATGCACGCACTCCCGCTTCTTCTTCCTCTTCTACAGAATCAGCTACTTCTGCATCAACTACTGCACAATTAGTGGATACTTTACCTCAAGCTGCTTCTTCTGCCTGGACTGCATCGGCTGCACCTATTTCGTCTGCGGCTATTCCGCCGCCGTCTTTTGGTGGTTCTGCGCCTTTCAGATCCCATGGCAATAACGTACTGTCAGCGGTAACTGTAAGCACACAAACTGTACAGTATGTAGATGCGGCTACTATGACGGGCGAGCCCACGCACGTGTCTTCCGTATATTTGACTGATACAGTCATACAACATCCGGAAGAACAAAGCGCTGGCTCCTCCGACACAGACGCCGTGGTATGTACCTCTCGTACCCAGTCTGTGCAAAGTACGACTACATCTGTGGATCTACATGCGTCAAGTGCTGTGCGTGGCGAGGTGTCGTGTATGTCTCAAAGTGCCACACACGTCACAGATGCGTGTGCATCGACGGATGAGGGTACGGACAGTTCAGAAAACTCGGCATCAAAATCACTGCAGAGTTCTGCTGTTCGTGCATGCAATGCTAGTACGGTACATGCTAGTGGCACAAGTGTCATGGACGTGTGTACGGTGTCTAGTACCCTGCCGGACGGATATACGCATGCTAAGTTGTGTACTGCATGCAAGGATCCTGACTGTGTTGCGCCCGCAAGCGAACGCTCAACCTGTCAGCGATCGACTGTGTCAGCCCTGGTTGTATCTTCTGCGCCCTCAATCCCGGTACGGAGCGAACGTACCCCTGGCTCTGAGGTCCAGGAGTGCAGCTATTCTGATCAGTCCCCGAATCTAATGACGTCATGTGTGACACGAAATATTGTGACGCTGACGCAAGCGCTAGATTATCAACGGCGCACACGATACCTGAAGAGAGGGCATTGCATGCAAAAATGCCCGCCATCTTCTGGACCTGGACATGCTGTCTTGGCCACCATGGATGGACCTATGGACATTCATTATGGACCAGGACCTAAATGTGCTGAACGTGGACCTACCATCACTTCTGTTGTGTGGTTGGCTGGTAAGCCATGTGATGCAATAATCGATACTGGTGCTGGGATAAATATCATGAGTCAAGAGCTGCTACAACAGCTTATGGCTGATGGATGTCTCACGCTGGAAGACTTGCAAAATCGTACGATGTGTTACGAGCAAGAAATTGTAGGTGTGGGTGGTACCCTCCCCAGTCAGTACAGTAGGGAAGAAGTTGTTTTGCCAGTATGTACTGTAGAGGGTGGGATACATACTCATGTACCGTTCGTGGTCATACCGTTCGCTCTCAATGGCATAGATTTACTGTTAGGAGCTAGCGCGCTTATGGCCGCAGGTTTTGAGTTGAGGGACCCTCAGGGTGTGAATATTTTCAGACGCCCTAATTCCCTTCGTCCTCCTGGCCACCGCTGTGTTGGTACAGACGCAGAAGAGTGGCAGACTTTGCAACAACCCCCGGGCTCAGCTGTACATTTTACTAGAGTCGCTTACGATATGTATACGGCGCCTAGGCAAAACATGGCTGTGCAAACGGAGGTACAGACAGGCTTGCCGGTTTTTCGGTGACGCTCTCTACCGATGAGCCGGGTGGAGAGCTAAATATGCCTGTTGACAGTGAGCGTCATCTGAAATGCCAAGTGCATGATGTATCGACCCCCTACCCTGATTTGGATGGACGGAAGATACCACGGCGTTCACACTATTTGTTCATTCCTAGGCCTGATTTGGTTCAAACTCTAGGCCTAGATATTGAACCCGCCACCATTCAGTGGAAGACCAGAAAGCCTACTAATGTGACATTGGTAGCTAATGCTGCGTCTTATGTGCAACTCCCAGTGCCTGATGGCGTCCAACTGGGCTACATGTACCCCATTGATGGTGATGATTATGAGCGAATTTCTCCTCAAGCTTATTCTACCCTCGTTGTGAGTAGGCTCCTTGCAGCGCATTCAAAGGGTCTTTCCAAAGAAAGGCGGGAGAAGCTCATTGAATTACTTAACCCATTTGAATGGACCTGCAATGATACGGAACGGGCCGAAATGTTGGACCTGTTATTGACCTATCATGAGCAGTTTGCTATTGAAGAGTCAGAATTGGGCGAAGCAAAAGGTGTCGAGTTCAAAATAGAGACTGATGGCACGCCACCTATTGCTTTGAAACCCCGAAAGGTGCCCTATGCTGACTTGGATGAGCTGGCAGCGAATATCCAAGAGATGTTAGCTAATGGTGTCATCCAACATTCGCGTTCACCGTACGCATCACCAATCGTGATCGTGCGTAAGAAGGATACAGGTGCTATACGCACATGCATCGACTATACTCTACTCAACAAGCATGTCATACCACAACAGTATCCGTTGGGAACTATTCAGACTTTGATTGATCGTGTAGGGGCGATTATGCCTAATTACCTCTCCACAATAGATCTGAAGGCTGGATATCATCAAATCCCAGTCGAAGAAGGCTCCAGGGAAAAGACAGCTTTTGTTTGCCCCTTGGGTCAATTCGAATTTCTGCGTATGCCGTTTGGGATATGTACCGCCCCTAGCGCTTTTAGTCGTTTGATAAACATCGTGCTAGAAGGTATGGATCTCAAATATGGCCCTGGGAGGGTAGCGGCGTACATTGATGACATACTTGTAGCCTCCAGTACACTGGAAGAGCACAAGGAAATTCTCAAGGATCTTTTTGAACGCCTACAAAAGGCCGGATTAAAGATGCATCCAAAAAAGTGCAAAATTTTGCGCAAAAAGGTACGGTATCTCGGTCATGTGCTTAGTGCTGAAGGCCTAGAACCGGACCCGGAAAAGATTGACGCAGTCCATAATTACCCCAAGCCTAAAACCCTGACTCAATTGAGAGGCTTTCTAGGCTTAGCGTCATATTACCGTAGGTTCATACAAGACTTTGCTGCTATGGCGGGTCCTCTATATGAGCTTACCAAGAATAATCCGCCCAAAGATTTACCTGTATGGACGGATGCACAGGAGCAGGCTTTCAATTCCTTGAAGGAGGCGTTAACCACTGCCCCTGTGTTACAACTACCTAACCCTGAAGCCGATTTTATCGTTGAAACCGATGCGTCTTTACTTGGGTTAGGAGCGACCTTGTCCCAATTTTTCCCGATTCCCCCTGAAGTGGTGGAACAAAGGAAAGCTCAAAAGAAAACGCCACCTACACGAAAGGATATCCATTCTGGTTCAAGCCGTCCCAGAGATGTGAAGCCTACCGTAGTGGGTGAAGAGGGTGAGGAGGAAGAGTTAATCGGCCCTTTTCCTACTGCGTTTTCTATTAGTGCGGACGGAATTAAAGTTCGCCCCACTAAGGAATTAGAGCGAGAAGGCTATGAATTGCACCCTGTTGCCTATGCTAGCCGTACTCTAAGGGGAGCTGAGTTTGGGTACCCTGCCTCTCACTTGGAATTTCTTGCTCTGAAGTTTGCGTTTGAGAAATTTAAGGTGTATACGTACGGTCGTCCCACCTACGTCTTCACCGATTCTACTAACGTGCGAGCATGGCTAAGTACTAACAAGGAGTTACCGAATCCACGCTTGAAACGTTACAAACTGGCCTTGCAAGATCATTGCTGTATACGGCAAGTATTGCATCGCCCTGGGAAAGGAAACCTGGCTGCTGACGCGCTATCCCGCGCGTTCGATTCCCCAGCAGGTGTCATTTCCCATGCTAACTTTCTGCAAGCTGAGTTGGACGCCAACCCAACCTTGGAGAAAGTTATGCGGACAATGCATGACAGCTTGCAATCTGATCCTAAAACTAAAATGATTATGGATTTCAAATTGCACCACCGTGTTCCTTCTGATCCAGATGAGCATAAGTGGATAGTTGCCATGGAGGGTAAGTTGCATGTGGTAGATGGGTTACTGTACTATTCAGACACCAAAGATAAACACTGCATGCGTGCTTATGTCCCTCGTAATATGCGTGATGAGTTGCTACGGGATTTGCATTGCTCAACCTTAGGAGCTCATCAGGGTAAAGCTAAGCTAATAATGGCTGTTGAGAAATACTATTATTGGCCTATGCTGCGCCAGGAAGTGAGTACGTTTGTGGACTCTTGCCTGATCTGTGGAATACGTAAAGGCCACAGCAGGAAAGACAAGCCAAAACAGAAGCCAATCCCCGCGCCCATGCGTCCCATGGAATATGTGGCCATGGACATTGTCAGCTTACCCCTGACATATCGCGGGAACAAATGTGCTTTGGTGGCCACTGATCTGTGTTCAGGTTTTATTATGGCAGCTCCCATGCCAGATCAGACCACAGAATCAGTAGCCTATGCAGTTGCTTATGCCGTGTTCACTCGTGGTGTGCCAAAAACGATTCTTACAGATCAAGGTACACAATTTACGAGTCAGCTGTATAAGTATCTGACAGAAACACTACAAATCACGTCACTACTGACTACTACATTTCACCCACAATGTGATGGTCAAAGTGAGCGCAGTAACCGTACCCTTATTGACCTGATTTCTAAGTGTTGTGACACGCGCGCTCAGAACTGGGATGAGTGTTTGCCATTCTTAGTCACAGGTTATAATTCACAGGTACACACTAGGACAGGCGTTGAACCTTTCTTTGCTATGCATGGGCGAGAGAGTTTCTTCGCTTCCCAGAGTCCATTTGGCATTCCTGCTCGTGTAATCTATGACATGGATGCCACAGATTCAGTGACCGAGTTTCGGAAGAATCTTGAATCTGTATGGGAGTCGATGGCTGTTCACTCTGCAAAAGCAAAAGCTAAACAGAAAGCAGCAAGTGACAAGCATGCAAAAGAGCTACAGTTAGCTGTAGGAGATGATGTCTGGGTCGAATCCCCTGAAATGAGAAAACATAAAAATTATCCTCATTTTAAAGGCCCAGCTGTCATTCAGTCCCTGAATTCCACAAATGCTGTTGTTCGGTTCCGGTTACCCAAGGGTCACTGGTCCAAAGCTAAAACAGTGCACAGGGACAAATTGTCCAAAGTCGCACCCGCGGCGGCTGGTGCCACTTCTTTCATTGGTGGAGATAAGACTACTCTCCCTCCACCTTCCATTGATGGGCAAACCCCTACCCATCCCAATTTACCCCACCCTACCCCACGGATGGAGGCGTCTGCTTTAAAGCCGATTTTGCGCCCTCCTTCATCATCAGGCGATGATGCCTTTTCTCTGGGGGAGAGAGAGAAGGAGGAAGGGGTAGAGAAAGTGGGCACTGGTGAAAATACCAGTAATTTTTCGAATTTTGATCTGGAAATTCCAGACGCCTTTTTCAATTCAGAAAATAAGAAGCTAAAAAAGGCCACGTTTTCTGAAAAGGATAACCAGTGCTATATGTACAGCGAGGATGCGCCTACTTGTACTACACCCATTGTAGAGTCAAGCTCATCTGAAACTGTAGATCGAAGCACAAAATCACGTTATAACCTACGCCCTTATGTAGCGCCACCAACCTTTGTCTCTCTAATACAGAGTATGTTGGAAGAGTTTGGTAAGTAAGGTAGCTCTTGGGATAGGATCTACTCCCACTGTGTAGTATCTGAGTGCATATTCCCTTGTGTTATGTGCGGATACGTTCAACCACTCCACTCTCATACGTACGTGTATTCCAACGCTTACGTCTTCGCGTGTATGCTTTACGGTCACCCAATGGTATATTACAGTACCTTGTGTACGTACATTACGCGCGTCCACCCGTGTGTGGGTACATGCGTGCACTCTTTTATTGCGCGCGCTCGCAGGTACACAGACACAGCATATGCTGGTAGTGTGGACATACAGTAGATCTTCTGTTATGCATGTGCATGCATACAGTGGGTATGCACTACTTAAGGTCTGCCTATGCCCGCATAGGTCCTGCATGTGCACTGCGGTATACGGTATTATGTGCCTAGCCTGTATGCCCAGTATGTGTAACTAAATCTTTGTTCTTCTTGTTTCAGGTAAGTTTTAGGACTGCGATCGTACGGAACGTTTGACGTTTTTATTGGTTGCTGAACAAGAAGAAGAAGAAGCTGTGGACTGCGAATCCGCCTCTGGCTGCAGTATGTAAAAGCAGCCATGCCGATTCCAAGCCGGCCGGTAGTACAGCAGTACTACGACCCCAAGGGGCATCCCAAACCTCGTGACCCACGAGTCAGGGGCCGCACCCAGAAAGTGATCTCACTGCTGCAACAAGGCAGAGACGCCGAAGCAGTGTGGGTCATGACCGAAGGTACAGTGAAGTTGCCTGACAACTTCGAGTTGCCCAAAGTCATGTCGCCAGGGCCCGAAGTCCCTGAGGATCCAAGTCCTCACACACCGCAAGCCCCAGAGCCAGAAACTGAGAGTCGCTCCACTTCTGAGTCGACCGTCAGCTCTTCCCCGCTGACCGGTGGCTTCTTCGGCTTTGTCTATTGGAACGGCATTGGCGGCTCCATGATCTTGCCGGTGTGGTCCATGAGTGCGTATGCTGGGACATCCTCGTCGTCTCCTCCAAGCATGACTTGACAGCCCAGCGGAGCCAGGTAGTTTCGCCCTAGGATGCAGTTGTATGCTTCGGATCCCTCCACGACGTAGAGATGGCTGCTGTGAGCATCTTCTCCCAGGGTGATCGTCGCCTCCATGACCCCGACGACTCCGCTGATCATGGTCCCACCCGCGGCGCGAATGGGTGGCCCTGGCGTGAGAGGTGTTGTGGCGAAGTTTCCATCGTAGATGTCCTTGGAGATGATGCTGATTGAGGCGCCGGTGTCCACCATCATCGGGATGATTGCGGTTGAATCATGCGTAGAGACGATGACGTTGTGGATGAGCGGTGGGTAGGCCTTGTCCCTGGTTCCTTCGGAGATGAAACCCACAGTAGGCTGGCTGTCACGGCACACTTCGGAAAAGTGGTTCCTCTTGCCGCAAGCTCGACAGGTACGTCCCCACGCTGGACACGTGCGACGATCCGTGCAGGCCCCTCCGCATCCAGAGCACTCCGCGTTGAGCTGGGCGTTGTTATAGACTGGTCTGGCCATCGGGTTGGGTGGTTGTTGGAGCAACTGTCGTGGTCTGGGAGGTACTGGTAGTTGAGGCTCGGACTGGACACGGCAGATGGCTGGTGGCACTGCTGGCTCCTTCCCGTCGCTGAGCTTGCTAGACTCCGCACGAGCCAGTTCCTGTGCGCGCATCTTGTCCATGGTCCTTTGGAGCGTAAGGTCCACATCTGGCGTCGCCAAGAGGTCCTCCTGTGTCTTGGTGCTGGAGCAGCCGATCACGAGCTGGGTGGTGAGGTTGTCGTCCAAAGCTTCCCCAAACTGGCAGTCTGGCGCGAGACAGCGGAGCGAGGTATAGTAGTCGTCCACGGACTCCCCAGGTTCCTGCATCCTCCTCCAGAACTGGTGCCTGGCTCGCATCTTGGTGATGCGAGGTGCAAACTGGTCCCTGGCCACCGTGACAGACGCCTCGTGAGTCTCCTGGTGTCGCCTCCCTGCGATCGGGTTGGACCGGAACAGCCGCATCCCCTCTACCCCCAGGTGTGCCATCAGAAAGTCGTTTTTCTGACTGTCCGTGAGTTGCTGGTCCGGTGGCCGATTCTGATTGTGGAGATCGATGACGAGTTGGAACCTCTCCAGCCACTCCCTGAAATCCACGGTCGGCTCCCCCGGATGCTCCTGGAAGGTTGCCAGCGCTGGCACTGGAAGCTTCAACTGTTGATCCTGGGCTGCCATGGTGGCTGGTGGTCCCTCCTGTCGCCGGCCGTGGGCGGCTCCTGTTCCTCCGGGCCCGCAGGGTCCTCCCTATCCCTTGGGGTTTCCTGGTCGCCTGGTCGAATCCGCGGGGTCGTTGCCACTGATGTGTTGGTGGTAGAAGGTCGGGTCGGTGTAGAAAGAAGGTGGAGAGGAGGTGGTGAGAGAAGAGTGGTGTGGCGAGTGAACAGGAGAAAGAAGAAAAGAACAAACTGATTTATTTGGCAGCGGAGCTCCCTTTTATAGGCGGACTGACAGGAAGTGCCCGGGGGTGCTACTTCCTGACCTGCATACCGTAGGCGTACAATGTCCGCATTACAAAGTATCATTGTATGTACGTACGTATCAAACTAGGACATAACACATACTTGTTTGTGAGGACGATGTCAGGCTTCCAGAGATTGCCATGCGGCACAGTCAGTTGATCGATGCCATAGTGACGACTTTTGTTCCATCGCAAGCGATCGTCCAACCAGTTGATGTTGAGCCAAGCTCGAGTGGTTAGCACTTGATTTTTCTCGTCCTAAACCATACCTACATGTAGAGCACAGATATTGGCAAGTCCACCAATATCCAGGAAACTGTTGATTGCGAGCACGCATACCAGATCGATGATATTGTGCAGCATGAATCCGAACGTGACATTAGTCGCTAGCCAATGATGCACCGTGGGCCGAACGTTCTTGTAGTAGTCTACCATCAGACCGGCATACAGCACATCTTCCGCGTTGCTGGGCCGGTTTGATCTGTCCATGCTCATTGTTGTGGGAAGATCCAACATCGAACCTCCAGCAGTGGTTGCCATCGAAATCGTTTTCATGCTCTCTAAATCTTAGTACTGGACAGCACTGCACTGCACTGACTTAGCACTGCACTCTCTATCTTAGCATACTGATCGCCAAAACCCAACCGCAACTCCAATGGAATCGCTTACCGTTCTCCCTCGCACTTGCGATAAGTACGCAGAGGTTCAGCAGGTGCAATATTGCCATATCTGTACGATATCTGTACGTAGTAGGAAGATGCTGCATTTTGCCTTTACGGACGCGACGACAAACTGTAACCCAAAGCAATAAATCACCTCAAACAGCGCCAAGAAGAATCGCGTGCCAATTATCTTTCGTCAGTCACCTCTTGCCAAGAAGCAAAAGCCGGCGTTGGATGGAAGGCACGCGGTAGCGATCATGCGGAAATGGTCTTCTCCTGTATAAAATGGCGGGGAATGAGGTGCCTGACTTACTCGTTCACAATATAATTTTTCATAAATTTTTGATAGACATGATAGGCGACCATTTCCTGTTCCAGCAATGCATCAGAATTCCCTGTACGAATGTACACAATACCCTTGTGTGCAGAAATGCAAAATGTCGGAGTCTGTACATAGTAGGTACATACGTAGATGCCTCAGCCTCACTCAAGTACCGTATTTTTGGGTGTATAGCCCCATGGGGGTATACAAAAATTGAGAGGTCCAATGGGGGGTTATACACTAGGGGGGATATACAATGGGTGGGGATATAGTACATAGGACAAAATTTATGTTTATGAGAGGTGTGTAGAGGCATTTTTTTTAGGTCAAAAGTCATGTGTTTTAGGGCATAATCGCGGTCAAAACAGGGTTATTCTAGTACAAGACATGCTCAGCTAAGCCAACAGGCATAGCAGCATGGTGTAGGAGTAGCTATAGCTAGCATAGGACCAGCTACATAGGTAGGTCAGGTACCTTACAGTACATGGGGGGTTATACACCAGGGGGGATATACAAAGGACAAAATTTATGTTTTGCCAATGGGGGGTTATACACTAGGGGGGGATATACAATAGGGGGGATATACACCCAAAAATACGGTATCAAATATTGTACTGTAATTTGCAGTAATGCTACTTGCAAGGGTTATTCTAGCACAAGACATGCTCAGCTAAGCCTACAGGCAAAGCAGCATGGTGTAGGAGTAGCTATAGCTAGCATAGGACCAACCTTACAGTACATGGGGGGTTATACACCAGGGGGGATATACAAAGGACAAAATTTATGTTTTGCCAATGGGGGGTTATACACTAGGGGGATATACAATAGGGGGGATATACACCCAAAAATACGGTACATACATACATACCGCCTTTAACTGAGCTACAGCGGCTTTAGGAAGACGGTGACGAATTCAGATATGTTTATGTTCACACAAAGCTTGTATACATAGAAACGAAAAAGTACGTGACGTACTGTATATGTGATGTGGCATAAAAAGCATCAAGAGTAAAGCCATGTTTATCATCATCACTGATTCTGACACAATCGTTGAAAATGAGTTTCGAAGCAGTTGCAGAGCAAGAGAGACCAAAATAAACTTGAGCTGCTATAGCAGGGAAGACGCAATCAGCACTGCACCAAATTAGTATGCAGTTCATGACCTGATCACCTACTTGTGTTAGCAGGAAGTTACTATCTATCTATGCGTACATTGACAACTCGATCCACTGAAACAAAATCACATTGAATACAATACACCTAACATAGTACACAACACAGTACAGTACATTACGATTTAAGTATTGCAAGTGCATATACATACGTATATACTCTTACTGAATCTAAATTGAAGTTTGCCTGGCCACTATTGGAAGGATCCCGTTCATTGAAAACGTCTGAAACGACACATACTCCTGATTATATATATTGTCCAATCAAAGGGAGTCTTCCCACTCCACCAATACGGTAACAACGGTACTAGTACTACAGTGTTACAGTACATACAGCACACAGTGAAAAAAACAGTAACGTATCCCATACCGATCATTGTTTTAAGTTTGACAGCGCATCCCATGAAGTTGTCGAAGCTAATCTGACCGTCTTGGGAAGCATAGCGCAGTACCAAAGCCGTGTACACACGCAGGTTCATGTGATATCCTGTTGATTTTTAGAAGAACATTAACCACATTAGTACATTACTATGTAAGTAGGTAAATACAACATGTATAATTATGGAGGTAAAGACTGGCTGAGCTAAGTTGGCAGTGTACATAGCAGTCAACCCCGCGTGCGACGCATTAGTAGTTCTTGGTCTTTTCTTGGAAGACCGTTGGCAGAACTTTTAGTAGCAGCGTAGTAGTGAGAACAGACAAGCGACGGCCAGCGGTCAACATCATTGATTTCCTTCATTATGTACGTAACTGCCAACTCAGGTCAGCCTATCTGTACATCTACATACACATGATAGGTGAGCCCCGTAAGTGGTGAACGGTGAGAAGGTGCTGTACATACTGTACGTAGTAGTATTCATACACACGTACCGACTTCTCTCAGCGCTTTTCTCAGCTGAAATGAGCTGATAGCACCAGTGTTGTTGGTGTCCAACTTTTTGAAGATGGCCTTCCAAAACCGGATCAGCTGCCACAGTTCCTTGAACTCCGAAAGGGCCAACTTGCCAGATCGACTCAGATCCACACAGGCGATCATACTTCGGCAGGTGTCCAGTGAAAATTCTTCGAACGCAAACTCTACAATACAATATCAAACATACAGTACCATAGTTTACGTGTCCGTCCGTCCACCACTGCAATATTGCGTGTGCTGTATGCACTATGGCATGTGTACAGTGAAGTGCACGCACAGCAGTACATAAAGGTGAAAAGAGTTGTGACTTTGCACAGAGCACTGCACAATACTGTAGACCAGATATTTTGACACAAAGTGGGAAGTGGGCGTGAGCAACAAGGGTTCATGGCCCTTGGGTGAAGCAGATTTGTCAAGGTCATTCGTAGTATCAGTGGATGGAAGCTGACATAAAGGTAACATAAACATAATATTGGTTGAATGTACGTAAGCAATGTTGTCAACCGATTTCCAATGTCTCTGACTATGCTGACCTACATATATACCTACATACGGTACATAAACCTTCGTACCTTTCTTTAGGGCAAAGGTCAACACCTTCTGTAGCTCCCAGGCGTCTATTTCCATATCGGCTCCAGCTAGTTTCTCGAAAAACATGCTCAACTTGTCCGATTCTTCCTCGTTTACCGCTTTCATTTGAGTTGGAATGGCCTACAGTAACCCAAACAAAATACAACTACTGTAGGTATTTGCCACAAACGTCTCCACGAAGGTGCGACAAGCACCACAAACAAAAATTGCATGCTGCATCATAATATGCAGCAGGTAGTATGTAGGTAGAAAGTGACTGCAGTTTGTTATAATAACGTCATGCTATTTCTTACAACAGGAGTATATTCCGTCTTCTCTTCGAACTGCCTGCAATAGAAACAAAGTGTAAAATTAAGTGTAACGTAGTTATGTTTCACCATGTCATTCATTACTGGGCGGCGGCGTTTGTTTCGGAGAAAATCCGCAGGAGAAATTCTCCCTCGTCATTCGGCTCGTAGGTCGACGGAATGATGACGTAATCCCCAGGAGCCAGCAGAAACCTGCCAGTCACCTCGCGCAGATTCATGAAAGAGGAACGGGCGGTGGAGCAGTGAGTTCGGAAGTACTCGCGATCCAGCGTCTTCTTGCTTTTGGCGTCATCGTCCAACTGAAACTCATGAAGCAAGGTTGGTGTAAAAAAAATACTGAAATGAATCGTGTAAATATATATTCCCCATGCTTTTCGTGGAGTATCGAGAAGGAAAATATCGTACGACACTGCGAAACCAGCATCAATACAAAAAGCAACAATACTGCTCGATTTCGATTCATGCCGGTATTAGAATATCGATGCAGTACGAGAAGCACAGTGCAAAAGGCACCAAATGTGCGAGCAGACCACCAAAAATAGACTCACCATGTAAATTGCAAACCCCAGAAAGAGCAAATCCATCTGTCCGGTGTCCGTGCTCTTCATTCGTCGCCTGTGCTTCTGCATCAGGGCAATCATGCAGGTGCACTTTTCCGTCTCAGAATCCGTGGCTTCCGGCAGCGATATCTTGTACTGCGGATTACAGTGAAAACTGTCCAGAAAATTGCGACATCCCCCTGCCGTCGCTCCTTTCACCCAGGAACCATCGAAACTTTTTGACACCCAAGCTTTGCCGTACGGCTTTCCCAACAACTGAGCAGCCTAAAAATGTTCTATTCTATACAGGGTGTCTCATAATAAACCGTCCACCTTCCCGTGCATGTAACTCTGGAACCACACCATAGATTTTAATGCGGTTTTTTGTAATTTTGTAGGCAAGGCTTCAACTGAGATGTGTACAAAATTTTAGCTTCCTAGGCCCAGTGGAAGCTGCTCAAACACCTTTTTCCTCCAGCGGTCAAAAACAAGGTTTTTCGAACTGGTAGTGCCGATTTAGGGGTAATTCTGTGCATGATTCATAATAAAATTAGCCTCGTAATGAAGAAAAATGTCCCAAAATACTAGAAAATGTGTATCTGATGCATTATCCCCAGTGCCAGCATAGCAAACGCATGAAACAGGGTATCTTGAAAAACTGAAACCGATATTTTCTCCATAGTAAAGGAAAACGTCGATTTTGAGCTTCGAGATTCAAACCGTCATAGTCTCCGAAGTATGTGAACTGCATAGTTGAAATTTTGTACACTTACCACTTGTTGAAGTCTTGGCTACAAAATACGAAAAACCGCATGAAAATCTAAGGTGTGGTTCCAGAGTTACATGCACAGAAAGGTGGACGGTTTATTATGAGACACTCTGTATATGTATGTACGCATGATCTTTGGGCGAGTAAGAAAGAAACTACATACGTATAAATAAGGAAATCGAAATATCACCATGAATGGAGGAGGTGGAGGAGTATATCCATGTACATGCGTACGTGCGTGCACATGTTGGCATACCTCTGGTTCCAAGTTGCATATTTCCACTTTTTCAAAGTTCTTCATAAAATCCGAGTAAGATATCCAAAACTCTCCGTCCGCTTCGAAGACAAGACCGATCTCGTCTCGCTCCTCTTTGGAAATGCACTGCCATTCAGGTGAACTGAAAAAGACGATCGTACGACCTGTCTGTATGCACTGCACTACAGCTACAGTACGCTAGCCTTTTGTTCAAGTACTAAGACTAGCTAAAGGTACATCATAGTACTTAGTACCTGTCACTCCAGGCTCCCTTCCATTCGCACTCATTTCCCCAAGGATTTCGAATTCGTAGCAGCTGAATCTTTCCAGTTTTCCCATTGGGCAGAGTTACTGAAGCCTGAAAGCGCAAGCCACGTTCAATCAATACCGCCGCTTTTCCCTTATTATCATGAATTTTTATGTACAGTACACGTCATAGCGCCCTATGGTGTAAAGGGTCGTGGTTCGGCCCCCTCGCGACGAGAAAGGAAAACGGCGTCTGCGCGTGCGTTGTTGTTATCGTTCGTTGCGAAGAATCGTTATTCCCAAATTTGAACTGGCGCGCCGCATGGCTTTCTTTCCCATGTGGGAGCCGAAGCACGACTCCATTGTAGGGCATTTTATCAGACCTTACACCGCTATAAACCAACGTATTCACCATATGCAATAAGAGCAGGGCTTGGTCGCGAGGTGACCCCTCTGAACTAACCTTGATTTTCAGTGCAACTTTTGATCGGTAAGTCGACGCGTAGGTCGGCGCGGAAAGTAACAAACGAGCAAGAAAGACGAACGCGCCGACCTTCGCGTCGACTACCGATGAAAAGTTGCACTGAAAATCAAGGTTAATTCAGAGGGGTCACCTCGCGACCAAGCACTAGCTCTTATTGCATATGGTGGATACTTTCTTGATGCCTGTCAGACTGTACGCGTGTCCTCTGATCAGGCCGTTTGATAGTTGCTGCTCGACGACGCTTGGGTTCGCTTCCAACGAGCAGCCAATCAGAGCGCATCGTTCGAATCCCGTCTGCAGGATGTTGAATAGATTCGCCGGCGGCTTCTCTTTCAAATCGTACAGTTCCGTTAAGCCGCCAGTGAAATCTTCCATCGCCTGAAAAAGCTTACGCACTGTCCCTGTTTGCCACACCAGTTTGTACTACATGTACAAACAGAATGTATAGGTACAGTGCGTACGTACTATATTGACCATTCGCGTTCCGTCATATGTGATCACCTCTGAGGTGGAGCCTCCTTTGAGTGCCTCATAAGACCCGGCCAACTTTGCGTACGCTTTTTCCATCAAGGCTGACCAGAATTCATCTTTTTGCTCGGAATGCATGAAAACCAGCTTGCCATTGTAGGTGGGCAAGCGATCGTCGATCAATACGTCGATCCAATGACCGTAGTGCCAAAACTGAAAATAAATCTGCTAGCTAGTATGTAACAGCAAAGGCTAAATAGCCATGGAGGCTATAAAGCTTTAAATGTCCGCGGGCTTGCCGGCAAAATTTTACTGACACTCAGCCAGATTTGCGCATCACACATACATACATGAGTTCACATACGTACACATACCAAACACAATCATCCACCCTTGGTCAAACAACACAGCATGAACATGAAGTAGAACACGTTTGTCAATGCAATACATATGTAATCCCCAATTGGGTAGTAATACGGTATCAGATCAGACTACAGGGAGGGTGGGTGGGAAAATGAGCTAAGAGCGACTAAAACTGCCGCAACCGTACGTTTCCTCCGTCCCTGCACAAGAAGGACTTTCAATCTTGCATTCCGCGCAATACACGACAAGCCCACACGGCGTAAGGGAAGCAGGCACAAATTTTTACACGCACACTTATGCACGGTCGCCCGCTTCCCTCTAAAGATATATAGCCATGGAGGCTATAAAGCTTTAAATGTCCGCGGGCTTGCCGGCAAAATTTTACTGACACTCAGCCAGATTTGCGCATCACACATACATACATGAGTTCACATACGTACACATACCAAACACAATCATCCACCCAAATTTCCCATGTCTTGACTCGATTCGACTGGCCTCCACGCATTCAGCTCGTAGTCCCACCGGACGTGCTCGCAGCCTGGCCGCTGCAGGATCTGGAAGCCGCGCCGTCGCCCGCCAGGTTCCTGTCCATGAACCGTGACGTCCTTTCCTGTGCTCCCGCCTCTCCTCTCTCCCTCAGCCACTTGCCCAGCTGACACAGGGGACATGGAGCCGCCGAGAGCCCGTTTGGGCTTAGACCAGTTAGGTCTGTAGCTCCGCTTGTACATATGCAGGGCAGCGCCACCATCACCTGCTTTCTTCCTGCGGGATCTGTCCTCGTCTTCCTCAGCTGCAGACTCCCGCTGCTCCCCACTGACGTGTCTGTGATGATGGGGTGTCGTTGTGGATCGAAGTCCCTTTCCGCCTCTGGGACCAGTTCCCCAAGACCAGGACGAACCATTCCATACACTCCTACCACCACCACCACCCAAATTACCGACTCCGTGAGCACACAGTGCACGGCAGTGGTCTTTACCATCCGTGCTTGATACTGGCGCTGTGCTGTCAGATAGGACTTGCGCATCTTCGCAAAGAGAGCCTGAGAAGCGGGTGAGACCGCCACCTTCTCCAGATGAAGCTGATGCGAGCTCCCTGAAAAACACCGCAGTAAACAGCCCGACTGGAAGAGGGGTAGGGGAATGGGCAGCCCCAGGCACCAGCGAATAAAAGCGATCCCACTGCGCCCGCGAAATGGCGTCCGCCACCTCGTTCTCCACTCCAGGGATGTGCACAGCTGTCACCCTGCAGTCCCAGCCAGCACACAAGAAGAACAGTACACGTAGCAACGCGCTCATGGCGGGGGAACGAGACTTATTACTTGCGAGTACATGCACAGCAGTGGCAGAATCGACGTGAAATTTGATCTTTTTCCCTCTCCACAGATGTCCCCATGTTGCCACAGCAGCCACCACTGCAAACAACTCCTTGAAGGGGATGGATTGCCGGTAGAACCATCCATCAAACTGTGCGTACACCCATTGCCCATTGCAGAATGCACCACAAGCCTCTGCTGACGCGTCTGTTGACAGACACAAGTCTGCGTCCATAGTCCACTGGTAGTCAGGGAAGATCGAGCAGCCGTTCCAAATGGGGAGGAAGCAATGCCACCAGGTCACGTCCATCTGGAATTCCGTGCTCAAACCTAATGGCGTGTCGTAATCTGTACAGGCTTTGCACAGGTCGATCATGCGGCGCAGAAAGGGTCGACCTGCCCAGCACACCAACGTCACGTGATGCAGCTTGCCCAGTAGTGATGAAATTTCGCGTTTCGTGGCCACAGTATGCACTGACCACTCCTCCAGCAAAGCCATCAGATCGGCGAGGCGTTTCTGATCAATACGCAACTCTGAGGCTACAGAATCGATCTCAATACCCAATAGAACTATGCACTGGGTAGGCCCTTCCGTCTTCTCCTGTTGGAGGCGAAAGCCCAGTTCCGCCGCCGTCGCCATCACAGTACGTACGTACTCACGACAACCCTCCTCCGTTGGGTGAACCACAAAGAAATCATCCAAGTAGTTGTACATGTTTGCAACACCCCGGGCCTTACAAATGTCACGAAAAGCATTGGAGAAAGCCTGGAATATGGAGCAAGAAGAGCGCAGCCCAAATGGCAGGGTAACGTCCAGAAAGTACTCGCGTCCGCCCCCAGGTTGATCCACGTGCAAACCCAGGTAGCGCCATTGGTCAGGGCGAACGACGATGTGTTTGTAGGCGTCTTTGAAGTCCAGCTTAGCCATGAAAGCACCCTTGCCACACTTTCGCACCATGTCCACGGCAATATCGAACTGAAGATACTGTACAGAAGCAGCTGAATCGGGGATAAGTTCGTTCACAGCTTTTCCCACTGGCGCAGACAATTTATGGATCACTCGAATCCTCTCTGGCAGCCCAGGAGCCGCTGGTTTCTTCGGAATCACAGCGAGCGGTGAACAAGTAAAATCGGATACAGGAGGATGGCTGAATGGACCCAACTTGGAACCAGCAAATACATCGGCTTCGACTACCTCACGCAGACGAGCAGCCTCCAGACGAGCCGAGGGGGAATTTCTGCAACGGTGTGGAGGCAGTTGGATATGGGTGGATGTAGAATCCACAGCTGTTACACAAGTGGCAGTATTGCCGTCGTCCATGTTATGGACATTAGCTGATGATGTATTTGCCATGCAGCATACGCCAATATCGGCGCCTTCACGAATAGTACGCAAGATAAAGTCCGCCGCTCCTTTGTCCGACCAATCAGCAAGAGCAGCTTCGAATGCTGACAGCTTGAGAGGATGACGCACACGCAGCATGGAACCATCACGAGCACGCAGCTCAAAGCATGGCGCAGCAGGCACAAACACTGCAGCATCAGGATTCAAGGCGTGAGGACTCAATGAGTGAGTGCATGAATCAGACAAAACAGAAGCAGTAGTAGTCGAAAAAGATGAGGCCTCACGCTGACTAGAATACACACGCCCACTCGAGTTGCATGATGAGCGTGTCTGGCTCAGTGATGGAAGAAGACTACTTGCTGGCGGAAGCCGCCTCTCCCTTGGCGACGCCGCCACCACCACGAAAGGGGGGCTTCTCTCCACCAGCAGCCAAAGTCTTCTGAGTACACGACCGCGCCTGGTGTCCTTCCTGACCGCAGTTGTAGCACTTTCCACGGAAGGAAGAAGCAATGATGCCATCCCGCTTGCCGCCGCCTCCTGGACGTCTGTCTGGCTGATAATTCTGTGCCATTGTGATAAGATGCTGCGGAATATTGGAGTAGTCAAACTTTTCAGCCTGGACTTTCGCCGCACGCAGGTTGTTGAAGAGGAGATGCAAAGCAGGAATCGATATGCGGCCTTGGTAGTACAGCGTGTCCCTGATCAGGTGCATACAGTTAGCCGCCTCCGAAAACTCCAACTTGCCGCCCAGAAAAAGAATAGACAAGTAGTTCTCCACGGCACCGAAGAATGCGCTCGTATTCCCGCCGATATCCGCTCCCTCATCATGAGAGAGGGTAAGGCCATTGGCCTGAAAGAGCTTGACCGTTTTGGGCACACCAACTTGCCCCGGCGCCAACTGCTTCAACTCGATAGGGATGGCCGGGCTGTGCGCCAAAACCTTCTTAACACCTACCCCGAGGAAGCCGTCATTGTTGTCAACAACTTTTACTTTTGTTGTCGGATTGTTGTCGGATTTTGTATGGTTGTTGTCGGATCCGACAACAACAGTACAAAATGCTTGTTGTCGGATTGTTGTCGGATTTTTTACGGTTGTTGTCGGCTCCGTCAACAACCATACAAAATCCTACAAGAATCCGACCACAATCCGACAACAAAAGTAAAAGTTGTTGACAACAATGACGGCTTCCTCGGGGTAGGTGTTAACCAAGCCGAGATTAGCAGCTGCTGGATTGGAAGCAGCAGGCAGCTTGCGAAGCACATCCAACGCCAGAGCTTCCAGGGCAGGATCGCTGGCAATAGACTCGCACACACCCCCAGCAGCACTGCCAACATGGTCAATCAACAGCGTTCCTGGTGCTGAGGCTGGAATAGTAGCAGCTGAGGCAGACGGAAGGGTAGAATAGGAGGCGACCGCGTTCTTGTCCTTCTCCAACACAGCCATGCGATGCACAAGGGCAGTGAGAGTACATGTGTGCTCCGCAATAGTCTTAGACTGCTCCGTCTGTTTGGACTGCACATCCATCACCGCCGTCTGCTGTTCCTTGAGGTTGTGGCGCAGCGCCTCCACATCACTACTCAAAGCACCAACGCTCTCACCCACTGTGTGTACATCAGCCGTAATCTCTCGCTGTAAAGTATGTACATTGCCATTCACCTGTTGTACCTGACCTGAAATCGTCTTCTGCATCTCCTGCATAGCGCGCAACAGATCAGACGAAGATGTGCCAGTGTTGGCTAAAGGCACGTTGTGCCCAGCAGCTTCCTCTTGAGCCTTGGTGAATAGCCGTTTTCCCTCCTCCAAATCGGCGCAGATAGCGTGCTTGAGCGGGAGCGTCGACTCCACCACCAAATGCGCATCATCACTGCCATCTTCTTCCGCCCAGCGAATGTGAAAGACGGTGGAATTATCGTAGGTCAAAGGAGCCGTCGGATCGAGAGTGAAGGCAAACAAAGGGTTGGGAATGCTCTTCAAAATAGCTTTTGCAATATCGATACTGCGCACGAGTCCGTAAAAATGTAGCAGCCCCTCATCCTCCTTCACCATCCGGTGGTAGGCCTTCAGAAACTGATCAGGAGTAGTGGTAGAGGAAAATTCTTTGCCGTTCTGATGGCGAATACGCAGAGCCTTCCCAAGAGCAGGATAGTCGGATTTGCAATGAGGACGAGCCAGTGCTACAGTCCAAATCTTCTTTTCTCCATCCGACACAGGAAGCAGGAGCCATTTTTGCCTCTCCTCCACGAAATCGTCGTCAGACATCGTAAACAAAGCAGGATAAGCTGATAAGCTGATAAAAATGAGCTAAGAGCGACTAAAACTGCCGCAACCGTACGTTTCCTCCGTCCCTGCACAAGAAGGACTTTCAATCTTGCATTCCGCGCAATACACGACAAGCCCACACGGCGTAAGGGAAGCAGGCACAAATTTTTACACGCACACTTATGCACGGTCGCCCGCTTCCCTCTAAAGATATATAAAAGGAGCCATTTTTTAGATCACGAAACCTTGAAGTAGAAGATTCCTTGATAATTCTTGGAGAAGGATTGGTTCGGCGGGACGACTCGATTGAAGATCTTGTCATGCAGAGTAATGTTTGCCACGGCAGCTAACAGCCAACAGTCTCCGAGCTCCCCTTGCTTCACATCAAATCGACTGAACCCTTCCACGATAAACTTGGGATCGTTGCACAATTCCTGCATCAAAACAAATCAACCTGATTGACTTCGTTTGTTCTAGAATAGTTCATATTTTGATGTACAGCAAAGTAGGGTAAAGTAAGTATCTTCATGTATGTACGTACAGTACATTGGGGTCATGATCATAAATATACAGTATTGTACTGTTACGTGAGGCCTTTTCCAGACGAAAGGCTGGTCGGGTTTCCGGCTATAGAATATGCTGGAATCCGTAGCAGGAAAGTCCGAATCTTCCCAGAGCTTGCCGGATGCCTTACAAGCGTCTCGCGTTTTCTCGAAGTTGATGAGCGCCCTATTCGGGGCGTCACCTCTTCCATCCGTCTCATCGTCTTGACTGGTCGGTCGACGCGAGGTGATGGAAGCACTGGGTTGGATGCCGAAGCGTTTTCCCCACCATCGCGAGTGCAAGGGCTGAAATACCACAAGTCGCTGCTGTCCATGAACAACGCAGGGCTCTTGGCAAGATGGCGGCGGCTTCTTGATTTGGTCAACGGAGGGCAAATCGCCAGGTGAGCTCAAGGGACGTGCCTTTTTGCGACTAAGCCGCCTTTTCAACCACCGAAGCTTTGGAGTTGCTGATGGATCCAAAGCGACGGAATTTTTGTCCGCCATTGCAAAAACGTACGCGGGTAAATAAATTTGGCGCACTGCACTCAGTCTCTTTCTTTTCACGATCGAAACACTTTTTTGTGTCGCTTTTTATTGTCGTCAAAGAATGGCGAGTGGTAAAACTTTTCGTCAAAAGTAGCTCTTTGAGTCTGCCAGACTTTGCAGCAGTGTTAGAACAACCCGCTCTACAGCAATACTAATGTAACCTACGTACGTCACGTAGGGTATCACGAATTCTCCCCCAAAAAGGAAAAGTCCCCCAGCGAATTTTCCCCCAAAAATATGAATTGTCCCCCCAAAAAATATACCAATTTTGCGAATTATCTCCCACGCGAATACACCCCCAAAAAATACGAATTCTCCCCCAAATGTTGGCGAATTCTCCCCCAAAAATACGAAAAGTCTCCCAAGCGAATTGTCCCCCAAATTGATGCGAATAGTGCCCCAAACGAAATGGAATAGTCCCCCAAAAATACGAATTGTCCCCCAAAAAACTCACCATTTTTGCGAATTTTTCCCCAAGCGAATAGACCCCCAAATGTTGGCGAATTCTCCCCCAAAGGTCCTACAATTTAGTGTCCTACTTTTCGCACGAAAACTTTTATTTCAGTGCAATTTTGGGTATGGTACAGTAACTAGTTTTATGGTCACTGGTCACTATACAACAGTGACCACAGGTGAGCATCGTCCAACAGCGCCAAAGTATAAAATTTTCCCGCATGCAAGAAACAAAAACTTTCATCAGGAAAAAGGAAAAAAAAGAAAAATGAATGTAGATTTTGAAACTTATCAACATTTTCTGATATGGCTCGTGCACCCAGAGGAGATTTTGGACCATTTTCGGATCGATATCCCTTCGATCCATGGCAGCAAACTCTTTCAGTACGAAAGTTTACATCACCCTGGAACGACGTATGAATTCCAGAGGGAAACAACAACATATAGATTACATGCTGAATGTCTGAATGGTAAAATTACACTATAATCCGAGTTTACTTGACAGTTTTGGTTGGTAGAAGAAGAGGGAAGTTGAAATTGTGTGTGTTTTATGACGTTTTATGCTGTCTTGTTACAGTCTGTTATGTTTAGGAAGGAAGATAAATGTGTGGAAAGGTGGTAAAACTTGAAAAAAACATTTGGGACAGAATTCGTTTTTTTGGGGAACTATTCGCATCAATTTGGGAGACAATTCGCTTGGGAGACTATTCGTATTTTTGGGGGAGAATTCGCCACACTTTGGGGGAGAATTCGCCAACATTTGGGGGTCTATTCGCTTGGGGGATAATTCGCAAAAATGGTGAGTTTTTTTGGGGGACAATTCGTATTTTTGGGGAAGAATTCCATTTCGTTTGGGGCACTATTCGCATAATTTGGGGGACAATTCGTGTGGGGGACTGTTCGTATTTTTGGGGGAGAATTCGCATAATTCGGGGGAGAATTCCTATTTGGGGGAGAATTCACCCAATCGTCACGTAGTCCGTGTGTAAGAATATGTACGTATATTACATACACACACGTGATACGCGTAGTACAAACATACAGTAAACGATGTAGGTATGTATGTACTATGTAGCCTATGTATGTACGACGTACATTAGCAGCTCGCTTGAATGAATAGAGTGGCATAACGTAGGTATGTAGGCACCTCTTCATTTGGTAGCACCCACCAGTATTTATTTTTTTTGTTTTCACCAGGCATACCTGAAATGGTCGTTTGAAGCAGGCTAGTGCATCTTTATCCAAATCTCCGTCTTGTGCATCGTAGGAGATGGTGACCAACTGGCCATCCGGTCTTCTGGAGGAATACACCAGATTGTATTCATTCTTGGTTTGAATTACGCGAATATTGCTTCCCTGTTTCATCGGCATGATTTTTTCATCAAGAGTTTAGCATTTGCAACATTGAGACCGGCCAAAATTTTCGCAGATGAATTCAGCGGAGACAGTCAGTTTTCAAGAAGCACGCAATGAAGGAAGAGAGCTGCTTGCTTGCTGGGATTTGTGCGTTTCTTTATTGCACCTGGATTAGCCGAAATTTTAGCACCAATAAACCATCCTTCGCAGGCATGTCGGAAGCAGAAAGCATGTTGAAGCATATCCAACTGGAAACAACTGTCGTATTGAGCTTGTATCTATCTACGCTGAATGCTAAACCCGGGAAAAAAGCAAAAACAACGATATAGCAACGATGTACGAAACGCCAAGCATCCAAACGCTTGTGGAAAATATATGCAATGACCATAGCGTAGGAAAGCGCAAAAATCGATAAAAGATGAAGCTGAAACAACAAGCCTTAGACAATATTGGCTGGCTTTGAAACGCCCATCTTGTGCGTTCAAAAATAGTCTTCAAATGCTTCGTAAAAACAATTTTTACTGTTCAAATGTCCAAATAGGTACCTTACCAAATTGTCCACAACAACTATATTCAAATTCATGGAAGTGTACAGTACAGATGTACCGCGCTAGTCAACAGAAACACGAACATAATATGTATGTATTGTACATAAAAATACATGTACATAGGCTATGTAATAATTATTATGTATACATGCACCTCTATTGCATAGGCAAAACGTAACAAAACAGAACAAAGTAAAACAAAAAGAACTCAATTATTAAAACAATTGACATGGTATTGCATTATTGTGTTCTTCCGTACGTACAGTATACTAGAATGACTTACACCAGGAATACATTGCATGTACGTATGGCTTGGCTATTCCTAAATTCAGTACATAGTGTTGAGCCGAAAACCTGAATTATACAAAAATCTCGGATTTGTTTGACAAGTTCTCAATTATCACAGTTCACACAGACACTGCTACCATGCATTAAGTTTTTAAGTGTACAAAATGCAGAGTACCTCTAATATTAACGTTATTAAAGGGGCCCAGACATAAAATGCCTACATTTGCAGATTTGGAAAATTTTCCCACATGTGTTGTATGGGGTTTTTGGGTGCCAGAATCATAATACTTTTGATAAAATATTCCAACTCTGAAAATGTAGGGATTTTTATGTCTGGGCCCCTTTAACGATCACGATGAGCAATGTGGGGTTCAGTAGAGGGATGCTTTGACCAAAGCATAGCGTATCATAACATAACCATATAGCACAACGTTGAAGATGAAGCCGCCTTCTTAAAACTCATCACCGCGGGTTCAAGTTTGACAAAAAATTTGCGACAAGACAAGACACGACATAAACGCTCAGTTATACTCGCATTGTGACACTGCACATTGAGATTCTATTGCATGCGTACATTGTATACGCTCACACAAAACGAGGCATGGCAAGATTTAAGTTAAGTTGACAAATTCGTTGCTGAAGCATCCATCAATTGCGTCCATCGATTAAGAGTCCTCACCTCCGGAACTCGAATGAAAATTCAGAAACTGATAGCGACGACGCCTGCAAAAGTTGACGACATGTTTTCAAGTGACAACAAAAGTATCCAGTACTGTAGGCTGTATCAAAAAAACAGTTTTATTGAAAACAGGTATTAGTCTGCTTCTTTTACCTGCTCGGAAGCAGTCGTGCCTTGGGGACGCTCGACGGAGGTGGGATCGGCCCAGCGGCAGCCTCCGTTTCCCTAGCCACTTGCTGCGTCGTAGCTTCTGCATTGTTGTTGTTATTATTATTGTTGTTATTATTCCCGTTGGCCACTTCCGGTTTCAGCGAAGCAGTGATCAATTCTGGCTGCAACTTTAACGGCGCAATCCCAGTCGTGTCCGACAGGCACCTGCCGCCTATTCCTTCCTTTCTCATCTGCTTCTCTTCGTCTTCCTTCAGCGCTACCGTTGTTTCAGCCTGCTGTTGCTTCGTGGAAGAGGCAGAGGATGGTTGAATGCGTTGGCAAAGCTCTCGAAAACTGTCACAGTCCGACCGTCGCCTGTAGCGTCGTTGTCGACGTACCTCCTTCTCCTCCTCCCACTTCTGATGCTTCTTCTTCCTCTGCTCCTCTTTCGATTCTTTTAGCGAGGTGCTAGCACCGTTAACCATCGCCGCCAATCCTGCGGCACCACAAGGGTCCTGCTGCAGTGCCGTTAAGCTTTGATCCCCAGTCGTAGCCGAGCGAGCCAGTTTCAAATGTCCTGCAGTCGTCGCGTTATTATTATTGTTGCTGTTTCTGAAAGAGTTATTAGTGTTCGCTTGAACTCCAGCTTCGTCCATAGACTGCGACGTTTCAGTCGCCGCTGTCGCGGCGCGTTTCTGGTGCTCTTTTCCGCCGCCGCCTGGCAACAGTTCTTGGAAACTCGCGCGAATGGATCGAAAGTGGCTCATGAAGCCTCCGCCGTCGATTTGCTTGTTCGGAGCAGCTGTCGAATGCGAGGATAAGGACAGGGGCTGAGAAGCTGTGGATGGTCCGACGTGGTTCTGCTCCAAACCGCGTTGCTTTCCGCGAGCGCTGCTGAACACGGCTGGAGAGGCGTCCCTGCTGCCGCACGTTTTCTTAGCGTCGTCTGCAAAATAAATTCACAAGAGTGTGTATGGTAGGTAGGCCTATGTACCAGTACAAGAACTGTCGGTACATACATAACGTATTGTACTGATATTTGCTCCAGATTAAGATTGTATTGTGCAGCAGGTTGTGTTGGTCTAGGAGCTGCTGCACGTACTTTACTGCTAAATGAACATGCTGTGGGTCAGGCAGTAGAAAACCTAAAGATACCGTATTTACCGATGCATAGCCCCATATTGGCAAAACATAAAAAGTGTCCAATGCATAGCCCCCCCTCCCTATACATAGCTCCATATGTACTGTAGAGTACCTGAAGCTACCTACACAGCTGGTCTGTATATAAGCTGGTCATAAGCTACCCATACGCCCACACCAAGCTAAGATGCCTATAAGCCTGCTTGGGGTGAATTGTACTGCACAACCCTGTTTTTACCTCAGTTATGCCCTAAAACACGTGCTTTTGACCGAAAAAAATATGCCTCTGCGCACTCTCAAAAACATAAAGAATGCCCTATGCATAGCCCCCCCCCCTATGCATAGCCCCCTATGCATAGCCCCATATAGGACCTCTCAATTTTTGCATAGCCCCATAAATACGGTACCGTCGGTATGTACGGTACTCTACAGTACAAGTATGTACGTACTGTACCGTACTGTACCTGCAAACCGCACACCTTCCGCATGCTTTTCCGCCGCTTCTTTCTGCAGCTTCAACTGCAAGCTGGCGGGTGAAGCCTTCACAGTGCTGGATACCCTGATGGCCGGCACTTTGGCCACGGACAGCACGCCGGTAGGAGAGTGCAGGCCGTCCGAGTCCCGCACTTCACTCGAGGACGGCAGGAAGCACGGGCGCTCCACGCTGCGACTTTTGCGCATGACGGCCGAACCTGCAGAGGGACAGACGCCGGTGGGCGTTGTTTCTGCATCGACGACCGCAGCGGCTGAAGATCTGACACCTCTGGCAGATCGGTCCAGCGGAAGATACAGGTCGTGACCATCCACCTGAAATCAAATGAAAGCGGCATCAATAAACTTTTTTTAAACTCTGCAATAGCAAGTCGCGAAGCCATCCGTGATGGTGAATGTCCTTGTAATTTGTGCGTGATTTGTGCTTATGGTTGCGTTCATCGTATTCCTTGAGAGGCCGAAATTCAGTCGGGTATGTTTCATATTATTGTAAAATGAATAGAACCAAAGGAAAGGGGGAACAGCGGCCTACTAGTACGAGGCAAGTACAATATTTGAGCTGCCATCCGCTCAATTTTTTTCAGGGCTTTTTTCTTCTCTCTTGTCCTGTCCTCCATTCCTTTACACCTACTTATGTACCTTTACACATTACATGATAGCTGTCATGATCAAAAGGGGAAATTGTTGTGTGACTGAGGTCATCCAGGTGTGTTGTGTACATAGTCAAATGGTTTAACACCTACCCCGAGGAAGCCGTCATTGTTGTCAACAACTTTTACTTTTGTTGTCCGTTTGTTGTCGGATTGTTGTCGGATTTTGTACTGTTGTTGTCGGAACCACAACAAACACAAAAACACCAAAAAACAACCCAACAAAACATTTTGTATGGTTGTTGTCAGATCCGACAACAACAGTACAAAATCCGACAACAATCCGACAACAAACGGACAACAAAAGTATAAGTTGTTGACAACAATGACGGCTTCCTCGGGGTAGGTGTTAAGGCGCTCGCCCGGAACGAGAGAGGTCCATCCCATCCAGAGTTCGATTCCCAGGCACATCTCGCAAATTTTTCTTCTCGAAATACCGTACGTACGTACGTACCTCTTCATCTCCCATACTCTCGTCGAAGCTTCCGTGCCACTTGGAGACGATGGTGACGTTGGCGGGATGGCGGCGACTCTGTTGACTTACTCCGTCGTCGTCGGCGATGGCGAACTGGGTGCAGCTGACGTCGGTGGCCGTCACTCGGGCCGATACTCCGCCGCCGCCTCGCTTCTTCTTGCCGACGCTGACGGAGCGGCCGCTTTTCGGCGTTCGCTCCGACGTCTCGCCGTCCCTGCGTCGACTTCCCGCTCCGCACTCGGCGGCGTCGATCAGCTCCGCGCCTCCGCCGGCTCGCAACAGATCCTGCTTCCATTTGGGCATTGCCATGTTGAACTGCAAAGAGAACGTCTGTTTTTGCGAACTGCCATTTCGCGCGCTTACACATTGTGTACAGTATTGTAGATACACTTTTGCAGACACCGCCTTCTCTGAAACCACTGGTTTGCTAACGCAGTACGATTAGTTAAGTAAAGCTGTCTATGCATCATGCGTTTATGTTTTGTGGCGTAAAGATGTCTCCGCATGCACGCGCTACGTACCTCTATGTAGATGTCTATGTAGATACAGTACGTATGTACACGTAAACGCTCGTGCATAGACAGCTGTGCTCCACTAATCTTACTGCGTTAGCTGACGGAAGGTTTCTTGGTTTACCAGCGTACCGTTTACTACCTTTTATTCTTTGTTGGACCTCTTTTCATACGGTACATATGTAGCGTGCCAAGCGCTTCCGCCGGCTGGTCCGCAATATCGCAACTGTCTACGCACGCGCCCCGTATCTACAGCTGCGCGGTCCGCTATGTACTAGGTCCATATTATAAAGAGGTCTACAGAGATACGGTGGTAAACGAAAACCGCGGAATCACGGTGAAATTGCCAGTGTATTTATTTAGCATTTACTGTATTCATATACGTAAGCGCAGGTATGAGGTACGGTACATGCAATACATATGTAGGTACGGTACTTCGACGTTTATGTCGCTGTTCTCCGCGTTATCCAGCGATGTTTCCACCCGCATATTCCTGAAGAGGTCTCGCTTATGCTCCGGCTTTCCTCCTCCTCTTCCCCCTCCTGATTCATCTTCGGATGCGGCTGCCAGTCGAGCGTTCACTGCGTCAATAACGTCCAGATTTACGGCACCCAGCTTCGGCCTGCAAAAATAGCGATAAATCAATCTGAACTAATTTGCTGCCTGCCGCCGTTTTACAAGAGAAAAATCTTCATCTTCTCTGCTACCATACACCATACCACGTAGGTAGAAAGTGTACATAGGTGGAAATCAGCGCATTGGCAAGTGCAACCCGCGATAGACGCGCGCGTCCTCGCGAGCACACCGTTCGTCCAGCTCTCACCTCATGAACTCGGGTCTCTTGTATTTCGGCTTTGAGCTGCTGTGATGCGCGTCATCGTGATGCAATTCCCTGGTGCGACTGGGCGTCGTAGGTTCGGCCGCCTCCACGCCATTTTCGTAGGGTTCCACTGCGCCGCCGGGCTGGGGACTGCTCGTATTACTGGTGCCGGGCGCGTGCGTGGAATCCTTCGCGGCGGCTTCCGCCCTTTGCTGGCTGCCGTGCGCGGTGGCGGCTCCGGCCGATGTGGCGCAGGTTGCCTTAACGACGACGGAGCGGTTGTTGGTGGTCCGCGTTTTGCCCAGATTCTCATAGCCCAGCTCCCAGTCGTAAGGATCCTCCATGCGAATGCCGCAACGGTTGGCAACGTTCTGCAAAAACACGGGACGCAGTTGGCACTATTTTCGGTTGGAGCTCCTGCCCTTATGCTGCCTTGACGCAAGCTATGCAAATTTACTTTCACACTTCTTCTACGTACATACATACAGTACATACGCACATAGGTACTACCTACGTATGAACGTACGTACATACTGTAGCAATTTAGGGCCTATTCGTATTTAGAAGCCCTATTGCCCATAAGACGCATTCCACAGTCAATCAACCATGATGAACTGAAAGTACCTACTACTCTTGCACATAGTAAGTACTTACGTAGGTACGTACTGTACACATACATGAGTACGTACGTACGTACTGTACTGTACCTTGAGGCACTTTGAAAGGAAGTCATAATCAGGCGTGTCTGCATAGTTGAGTGTGGCAAGATGCCAGACGAAATCGCGTAGTTCGTTGGGCAGGCCGTCGAGCAGTTTGTCCATCTGCACCTCCTCCTTCATCCGACCCACCTCGTCCTTGTCTTTCACCTTGCGCCACGGCAGAGAACCGTGCAGAAACTCCACCAGCATGTAAAACAGGGACCAGAGGTCGTCGTGTCGACCCATTTCCTGCAAAACACACATTCAGAAAACAATATAGAGGGTAATCAAATCAGAGTATGGACCCCAAATTTGGATATACAGTATGCACTTATGTACGTACAATAATAGTGCAGAGGCCATACATACAAATATGTAGGGTGCTATGGGGTAAACCCGCCTATGGGGGAATCCGGCCACCTTGTCGATTCAGGGCTGCATGTCTCAGCAATCAATGGACCGATTGAGACAATGTAGGGTATCAATCGATTCCTTGAACTGAGCTACCCTATTTGGTTCTCATCAATTATTGCTGAAAGAGCAAGTTCAGAGGCGCTTTGGTTGCCGGGTTTACGCCACAGTATCCTACAACTGTACAAAATGGGTAGCAGTGCGAACCTTATTTTTGTGAGCAGTGAGGGATGCATATCTGACGGTTCCCCTGAATCCTGCGGCGGAGCGCGGTGTCCGAATGTCGCCCTTCGCGTTCACGTACTGTCGTGCCAGACCGAAGTCCAGGATGTACACCGTTTTACTCGTAGTCGCCAGTCTGCCCATGGCAAAGTTCGACTGAAAAACCAAGCGCACATTCATAATAAAGTACTGTCCAATGTGTCCTGTACATAGCCGGCATCGCCGTCGATAGAGTTTTTCAGGCAATGCAGTATGATAAGTATACGTATAAGCACATAAGGAAAAAACGCAACTGTCTTCTCTCGCAAGCAACAAAAGAAATCTGGACATGACCCAAACGCAATTTGCATTTTCGCATACGACAACTCAATTCCAACTGAATATGGCATGGCAATGACAGTTCAGTAACACTGTCACTGTACGTACAATGTACATACATACTTACGTACGTAGCTCCAATATTCCATCATAACACTTTTTGATAATACTGACTACGTGCGTATTTTATGAATGCACATGCTGCACACTCTACTATTTGAACGGCTTTTTTACCGGTTTGATATCTCGATGCAAGAACCCGATAGAGTGGACCTCCTCGATGGCCTGCAGTATCTGCATGGCTAACCGGATGCCGGTTGAAAGACTGAAGCATTGCTTGGGCGACTCCCTGCGCAAGTCTGCCAGATTGCGAGCCTGCAGACCCATCACCAGGTAGTTGAACTTCTCGTTGCGACCGCACCCGTAGAAACGACAAGCGTGCTTCTTCCCTGGAAAAATATGTACGTACTAGCCATGGCAAACGCTGGACAAACATGCAGTACTGCAGGTGGTCATACGTACATAACGTTGGATAAAACAGAACACTTTTGTAAGCAGCGTTGCTTCTTTATGGCAGCTCAGAACAATTTCTGCAGTAGTACACGAGCCAGGAAACACAACCAGATCCATCCAGCTGTATTGCTATTGGTCACAAAATCACATTGGGGGCTTATTACAGCCGTGAAAACTGCCTACTGTACCAAGCTTGTCCGAGTTTATCCCTGTACAGTTTTACCCCTACGGTCCCTCAAAAATCAACTAATGCTGAAAGTGCATCTACGAACCTTGAAGACGACGAAGAACAGCGACCTCCATTTTGAGCACCTGCTTGCTGGCTTTACTCGACTCGATCTTAACCGCCACCGTCTCACCGCCGTTTTGCAGGTCTCCAGCCTCGTAGATCTCACCGAAACCGCCGCCGCCAATTTTGGCACGCTAAAAGCAATCATGTTATTGCTTTTGTCGCCCCTCGCGTATACATAGGTCAAATGTATAGACAAGACATTCTCAACAGATTGCCCTGGTACGTATGTACTATGTACGTAAGTATGTATAGAGCATACTCAACACACGTGCAGAACGGTAAAACTGTAGTGTACTGTACATACTAAGCCTGTATTTCACTTGCATGAAGCACCATGACTTCGGTTTCGTTCCGCCGTTGTAACACTTGAGCAGCTTGCGATCATTAGCTACGTATACATACATACTACGTATAGTACATAAACCATATGCTCCCTCTAATTTGCTGCTATCACGGCCTAACGCCGGCATCTGATGACGTGAGTGGTTTATAAACTCAGTTGAATCCGAGGAACCAAGAGTACGTACTCCTGATTGTCCTGATACGGGGTGCTCGACTTACGTACACAACCCGTTTCGTACCCCGGTTTTCGTACCCTGCTCGTTTGGTACACTTTGCAGTTGGTACCGGACCCACCTGGTACACTCCTCGATTCGTACCCCAATTTTACGTACACAATTTGCTAGCAATGCGTTTCGTACACTTGCATCTGGTACACGAATTGTTTCGTACATTCTATGGTAGGTACACTTCCCAGTACGTATACGCATTATTCTTCAGTCCTTGAAGAATGAATTTTCATTGGTGCGTCAGTGATCAATTGTGCCAATAGGCCAACTCAGGCATATGCTGAGGCTTAGGCTTTGGCTGAGGCTTAGGGTTAGGCTGACGCTTAGCTTAGGCTGAGGATTAGGCTTCACCTTAGGCTGAAGCTTAGGCTGAGGCTTAGCTTAGGCTGAGGATTAGGCTTCACGTTAGGCTGAGGCTTAGGGTTAGGCTTAGGCTGAGGCTTAGGGTTAGGCTTCCGCTTAGGCTGAGGATTAGGCTTCACCTTAGGCTTAGGGTTAGGCTGAGGCTTAGGGTTAGGCTTAGACTGAAGATTAAGCTGAGGCAATCTGGGGCCAAATTTTGGGAAAAATTTTCCTTCTCAACCTACATCCAATCCACTAGGCTTTTCGTTATGAGCAGAACGACAGTTTTATGATGACGTTTGTTTCACTTAGCTACTGTTGATTACGACAAGCATGTATGATTGGAATGACCTGTAGGTACAGTAGCTGTGGAAATTTGTGTGTGTACGTATCGCTAAGTGTACGAACAAAAAAGTGTACGAATCGGGGGTGTCAAATGTACGAAATGAAAGTGTACCGATCAACAAGTGTACGACAAAAGCAGTGTACGTAATGGCATGGGTACGAAAGTGTAAGTGTACGAAACGTGCGGGTACGAATCGGCAGTATACGAAACGGTGAGTGTACGTAATGCGAGCAGACCCCTGATACATACATACACATACACGTAGTACTAGACAGTGCTGTACGTACAGTACATACGTACGTACTTACGTTGCGACAGCCAGTACAATCACGGACAAAAGGCAAAAACGACTGCATGTTCAAGCTACCAGTTCAGTGGTTGTGCCGTTCCCTTACAATTTTCCATCTCTCCCTAATGATCTGGCCTGCCAGCAGCATTTCGCCCTCCGCACTGGAACTCGTCGTCATTTTGCCCGACATCCTGCCTTAACGTTTCCGACAGCAGCTCCCGAAAACGAAGTCAGTCAGCGAGCAGTTCGTCAAGTTCCTCCCGACGACCAAAAGCGGAGAAAAAAGAGTTGCCTTCTGTGGTAACTGCCCTTTATGTTCTCCTGCCAACCACCACCACCAAACGAAGAGCTGGCTTGATCAATCAGTCAGAAACGTAGGGAGAGCAGAAAGAATGCGGGGGGAAGCAACAGACTTCTGGCCTGGCTTAATACCGCTCGTTTTATCAGCATTGGCGTGGCCATGCAAGCTGCTGTACATAAATCTGGCAAGATGACACGTTTTTGGGGTTGGGATGGATACATAACTGGCGACAATTGACTCAGCGCCGGTTTCATGGTCAGGGTGGCCGCTACAGAATAAACTTGAGCAACAGTGCAGTACGTAGTCGAGAAGAATTATTTATTCGAGAGAAGCAGAACCAGTGCAGAGATTAGAGCAGAGTAGAGAGTCTTTGTCAGAAATAAGAGAGGCTTTGTTGTTTCACTTCACAGCAGAGATCCTCATCCTCTTGAAGCTCGTTGTTCGACAAAATACATACAAGCACCTTCTGGGGATATTCGTCGGGATTAGTAGAGGCTGAAACAAAAGATAAACACGTAATACACTTCTTTGATGCCCGCACGCACGCACACTGCATCTTATGGTGGATTGCGCTTTTCGGTTGCGCTTGCGCTTTTTTCGGTCGGTCGACGCCTGATTGCGTTTTTTTTCTCGTCGCTCTTGACGAACGCAACGCAACCACGGCGCGAAGAAATCGGCTTCTGGCCGATCGGATTAAGAGTCCTCGGAGCGCGCGCGATAATTACGGACAGAATAGAAGAGATGATAATGAATGACAAGTCGCAGAGGAGAAGGAAAAAAAACGTGCGATGAAATTCGATCTTCACTCTGAGATGTCGCAGCCTTTTGTATTGCGCAATTGCGCTTGTGACACATGTGCTTTGACAAAGCCGGAACTATTGTACATTTCAGCATATTGGCAGCTGACCTGTACTAGGGTACCTTTTGGTGAAGAAGGAACAAAGAGAAAATAATCAAAGGAAAGCTCATTTAGCCGATTATTTCTCGGCTAGCCGCGCACTTATACCAGATTGCATAAATAAACATATCACACCTTTGATAAGCGGATCTTTAAGAGCTGCAATTTTACCGGATCCTTAACGATTATTCCGGCCGCGAAGAAAACAAGGGCACACCTGCGCTGTCGCATCCAATTTTGATTGAGCTCGCAGAACCACGGCTGCAGACGCGGCGCGCTTCTTAGAGGTACCAAATGAGCGTCCTAATGTGCAAAACATACCAAAGTGCAGCCTTCAGCACGCCTTGCAGCGCAGACGGGGAACTTACTGCTTTTAGCTTAAAGTGAGAAGCTGTAGAAAAAGCAACTAGCTGGCATCCTCTCTTGCCGCTTCTTCTTTCCTCACTCAGAGAAGAGGGCAAAAATTGAGTGAGTAGTACGAACAGGCAGAAATTTCTGAAACATTGCAGCTCGTAAAAAAATATGGAAAATAGGGGTATCGTACACAGTCCGTAGACACTCTACCGTAACTATTTTATTTTGCACGTCAGGTTTCGCCGGTCTTATAAAACAACGAATCGCAGGAAATACGGCAACAGTAATAAATATGTTCAATACATACTTCATTTATGTACTGTACTATTAAAATGAAGGCACTATCCAATTTCGATAATATCAATACAGGGGTTATTTTAGCATTTTAGTGAGCAAAGATGAAATAAGGTGGCGCCTTCCAAAGATCCAACGCAAATTGAAAATTAACACTCTATATCGTCCCATACGTACGTACATAGTTTTCGAAGACAGCTTTGCTTTACATACAAACAAATTTTGAAGCAATGCAACAGTCGTCGGAAGAATGAAAGCCGCATAAATTGAAAATTTTGAAAACCAAAAAAGCTGAAGTTTGTTCAATATCGACAGATGACAAGAAGTAGACAGGAAGATGAAAAGTGCTTCCCAGAGCTAATAAATCATACTGTAACGTTCGGTACCAAGAAAACTGCCAGTGCCCAAGAATAATCTTTGAACAAGAAGAGTGCGATGGCTTTTGGTTGAGCTCAACCCAACAACACAAATCTTTGTCAGACAGTCGATGTAACGTATAGTAAGAAACGCCCAGAGAATTTTCCACCAAATTCGCTTTGCATCGATACATGACAATTTGGCGTAATTTCAAGCCGGAAAATTGCTGCGGATCGGTTCGGATTTAAGTTGTCAGAAAATCCTGCTACTGAATAGCGTTGAACAAAGGGGGACTTTAGCAGTGTCGTGATGCCCTCATTTCCGAACGTCAGACCATGCCGTAATAAAAAATTTATAGAAAAAAGAAAAGATTGCTACAAAAGCGAGTAGAACAGCTACGTCCACTATGTAAAATTCATACTCCAGCATTGTCATACGGTGATAAAAAATACAACTCAAAATACAGTAGCCAACCTCACGTATACAGCATGCTTTAGCTCTACTGTAGGTACTTACAACATTATCAGCCGAGAAATTCTTGCACTGATAACGGTGAAGGTTACTTTACTCGGAGGCTTTCTTAGCACTAAGCTACACATCTTGAGGTTGAGGAGGAAGCAGCGAGGCGAAAGATCGTTAGTGATTTGACTTTGGGCCCAAAACTCGACGGAGAAAGAAGCAAAGTACAAGATTCGATTGCAGAGTGCCATGGAAAAAGAAGAAGGAAGAAGTGAAGACGCTACATACAAGAGACTTGTGCGAAAGAGTGAAGCAACTCAAAACTCCAGCAGATCAGGATTAGCTAAAGCATGACGCTACTGTACATGTTCTGCTCTTAGCTAACGTACAGTAAGCAAACCCTCGTAAAGCACATGACTCCAAGTGAAAGAAAAGAGAGGCTGCCACAGAACATACAGTATGTATACCGCACCAAGAATAGCCAATAGGAACAGGCAGGTATACAAATACCAACCCAAAACTGTTTCGCAAATTGAGGACGAACGAACCAACCCAAGACAATAATGCAGCGCAGACGTGTGGACCATACTGTCTGGTGACGACAAATTTTCGCGTTTCTCTATGTATATTTTGGGAAAGCCGTAATAAGCGTAAATGGGATAACAAAAGTTTACTATTTTTACTTGCCAGCACCAAGCGGCGAGTAGCAGCAGAACCAGAGGAATAGAACCTGACTCCAGAAGGCGCGCCGATTTTACTCCTTCTGAAAGTCCAAGCGGCGCAGCGCAGAATCAGCAGCCAATTACAATTAGCTCACTTGTGCGGCTCCCCCTGGAACTTGTTTATGCTTGCTCCTGCTAGCAGAGCAAAGCTAGACCACGGCTTCATATTATCTACACACGTACGCCAAGCAGAATCCATTTCTACTTGAAATTTTCTCTTTTTTCACTCGGCTAAAGCATCGATTGATTTTGCTTGCCTCAATGTGCCGTGTGCGCGTGTATAATACGTGCTCTGGCCTTGCGCTCTTCTATTTCCCTCACTCACGATTGAGTGGGATTTGAGGCAAGCACTGTGTTAGTGTATGTACGTACATGCGTACGTACGTATGTACGTCGTGAGCAGCTGTTATCCTTCAACGCTGTTTGTTACTCAGTTGCCTCGCGGCACACAGTAGCCATCACGTAGACAGTATGTGCGCGTACATAGGTACATGTGGATCAGTGTGGTGTGTGTATACAATTATTGATGGATAAATTGAGAAAAAATCATAATGTGTGTACATACATGCTACTAATGCTACGCACGCATAGGCCGTCAGGAATTGGATTGTCAACCTCAGTCAAACGGTGACTGGATTGACCTTGCTCAATGCTCATCCCATGATAGGTTATCCGCTACTTTAGGATGCAAATAATCATGCGACCCCTATGTACATACTGTACATATGGTAGCTCAACGTACAATAATACACAATTATAGCAGCCGCTGTTACCGCTGCTCAAAAAGTTAGCACGGAATAAATACGTACTGTACAGTAAAGGTTGGTACGTGTGATAAGTGAGGGCAAACGAACAGCCTTCTTGCCATCGGAGCCATTTGACTCATTATTACACTTCGCATTTTCAAGCGAGTGATTGCGCTCAAATGAGCGAATTCTTCTCATCTACCGTTTCTGCTAAACGGTTTAAACGTACACCCGAAGAACGAACAGTGTGCAGAATTGTAGCACTGAGAACGTAAAGTTTCTACACGTACAAACTTTGAAAGCAAGTCGCCCCTGTGGAAAATATCCTGTGACTAAACGGCTGCAAAGAAAACAACAAGCAAAACAAATCATCATGACGGCAAAAGTTGACGCCGAAATCATCGTTCAAGGCGGAGCAATTTTTGCAGGAAGCACTGTCGAAGCAGTCCTCTTCCTAAACGTGAAAGAAGCAATCGATATTCAATCGCTGGACCTTCAGTTGACCGGCTTATCGACCACAAGAACCGTTGAACAACAAAGTGAGTTATGTTGTGGTATATTATGGTCCGTCAAACGAGAACTGTCCCTGAGCCTTTTCCCTGCCTTGTACGTATGCAATGTTCTGTACTTTTCCCCTGCCAAGTAGGTACTCCCGCAGAATGGGAATACACGTATGCATGCACACATAAAGCGCACATCCACATGCCGCCTATGTATAACTTAGGTATGTACGTAAGTACGTACATAGAAGCAGATGCTTACACATGTACAGTACCTATGAACAATTTGGAGAGTGACACTCCCAGTAGCCATTCGTCTAGTAAACGAGGTCGATTAAACCACGGATATTTTGCAAAATTACTAAAGCTCGCGGTGCAGAAAACAAAAAATGCAATACTTAGTGATTCTCAATTAGGAATAACGTATGAAGAGAGTACTTTGTTTAATAATGTTGACGAAAGAAAGTTTCTTTTCGTTTTCTTTCGTTTTTCGTCTTCTTTCGTCAACATTATTAAACAAAGTACTCATTTCATACGTTATTCCTAATTGAGAATCACTAAGTATTGCATTTTTTGTTTTCTGCACCGCGAGCTTTAGTAATTTTGCAAAATATCCGTGGTTTAATCGACCTCGTTTACTAGACGAATGGCTTGATGGCTGTGTCCTTTGGAATTTGCACAGGTGAAAAGAACAAAATCAGCGAAGACACCTTTGTTGTTGTGCGCGCCATGCGCAACATCCCTCAAGTTTTCGGCAACTACAAAGGGACGCACAGTTTTCCGATCTCCTTCAAGTTCAAACTGCCAGAAGTTGCTCCTCCATCGGTTAAAGGGCCACCGATAAAAACCTTGAAAATTAGTGCAACCAGTGGACCATCGAACCCTCCACTTTTCGAAGTTTCCTATTGGTTGGAATTGAGTCTTGCCTACTACCAAAAGGTCGACAAGCACAGGCGATACACCGGCTACTTAAAAGACAAGCAAAAGCTCCTCATGACACTGAAGAAGAGGAAAGAACTAATCGTATGCGACCATCGAGCCTTGTATCCGCCCGACTGGATTCAACAGCCTGTAAACAAACGAATGGCCATTGTGCTGGGCTCCAAAGCGAGTACGGTATCGCTGTACATGGCGCTGCTCATGCGCTCTGCGCGGGTGAAAGCTGGGAATGAGTTGCCGTTGATCTTCGACATCGAAAATGACAGCCAGCTCACCATCACAGGGTTCAAGCTGCGCCTATGGATGCTTTTTACGTATCACCATTTCGAAAAGCAAGCCCAGGGTCGTGAAAAAATGCTACGCGTTCAGATTCGGGAGAGTGTTGAACCGAAATCGATGAAAAACGTGGATGCAACCCTGAAAATACCTGTGGACTTCGGCCACCTACCTACGACGCCGCCAGCTGAAGTGCTGAAAGACGGCGGGGGCATCTGGAGAAAAGTTTGTATCTCATGGAAGCTGTACGTGAAAGTAATGGCCAGGGAAAGAATGAGCCTTTTTGACCGCGTAGTGTCAAAAGTTAGCGTACCGATCGTTATTGTACCACAATGAAGGGTGGGCGCTTTCAGACTATATATTATTACCGTATTTTTGGGTGTATATCCCCCATTGTATATCCCCCCAGTGTATAACCCCCATTGGCAAAACATAAATTTTGCCCAGTGTATATCCCCCCTGGTGTATAACCCCCCATGTACTGGAAGGTACCTAGCCTACCTATGTAAGCTGGTCATAAGCTAGCTATAGCTACTTCTACACCAAGCTACTAGGCCTATAAGCTTAGCTGAGCATGTCTTGTACTAAAATAACCCTGTTTTGACCGCGATTATGCCCTAAAACACGTACTTTTGACCTCAAAAACATGCCTCTACACACCTCTCAAAAACACAAATTTTGCCCAGTGTATTTCCCCCCATTGTATATCCCCCCAGTATATAACCCCCCATCAGACCTCTCGATTTTTGTATAGCCCCTATACACCCAAAAATACGGTACTACAATATGTGTGCCGTGTTGTGCTGGATGTATGTACGTACAGTACTACATAAATTACACGTGTTATTGTTTCCCGAAACTTTACTGCAAAAATTCGAAGTCATTCACTTGGTCCATTCGTCACCTGATTGAGCAAACAAAAATTACATATTGCTATCTAAACTCACAGGAACAGAGTCCCCAAACAGTGTCCAATCAGATTCACAATGGTGCATAATGGAAAAGCCAACACCTCAGTCCAGTCCCGTGTGCATGCATTAACTGCATGCATGAGCTAGAAAACGTGAAGCGCCGTGATTCACAGCAGCTGAAATTCCAGTTTTCAGATTCTAAATTTTCAGACTCAATCAAAAATTCAAAATATCCCGCATTCCTTTTGTTGTCACCTGCTACTGGGCACGTACGTAGGTACCTACCTATACCTGTGTCTGTGCTATTCTTGTCAGGCGCTTGCTATGTCACCATAGCAGCACACGGGAGTTTCAGCGATCGAAGCCATACTCAACTACTGTATGCATGTGAATTACGTACACGTTACTCATGCGTATGTAATATGTATACGTAAATTGAGAGGCAAATAAACATACACTTTCTAGCGGCTCGCTAGTCAAGCCAAGCCATGAGCAAACAGGACACGAAATAAGCGCAGCTGCTGCCACCTATAAAAGTAGACAAAACCTCTGCCGTCGATTTCAATTCTCTCTTAGTAAAAAAACAATACGATCGCCACAATACTAAGCTGCATGATTCAATGAGGTCATGACCATTACGTCGTTACCAATCCTTGTTTAATGTTTGCCGTAGCAGGGCCTACAAATGTGTGCAAATTATACGCTCATCTAAAAAATACTATAACTTCTTCACTGGCATTTCTCACTGAAAAAGTGTGTCAAATAGAAAAATGCAGCGACCGTTTGAAATTTCTACGACGTTTCTCTTACTACTCTTGTTGGTGCCAATCGTAAATGCTTTTCTCTGGGAGTCGTTTCCGTGGACCGGCGGTTCGGGAAGCGGACTAAGAACAGTCAAAACGGCTCCTTCACGTAAGGATATGATAAAGTAATGTACCGTAGTACGTATACGTACCTATTGTACGTGATGTACGATGTATCAAGAGCCCATACCGTTAGAGAGTACGACACAAGGCTTTAGTACTGAGAAATAGGGCAGCAAAGCTTATCGGCTGGCTGTCACAGCTTCAAATAGGGCTACAGATTCGAAACTTAGCTCACGCTAATGCTGAAAGTCTCAGCTTTTTCATGGTGCAAAAATTATTCAGATCCGACCACGGCAAGTGGTCAAAACTTTTGATTCTTTGAAGCCAGGTTTTGCCTGCAATACGCGCCCCCGAAAAACAAAGCTGTGACCGGCGGCCCCGCAATTGCGATCCAGCAGTGCAGCGGTTTCGCCTCTACCAGCAAACTCATCGCGGACTAGTGGCCCCGCAATTGCGTGCCAGCAAACTCATCGCGGACTAGTGGCCCCGCAATTGCGATCCAGCAAACTAATCGCGGACTAGTGGAGCCGCAATTGCGTGCCACCGCTGTGACTGCTGGATCGCAATTGCGGGGCCGGCGGTCACAGCTTTGTTTTTCGGGGGCGCGTATTGCAGGCAAAACCCGGCTTCAAAGAATCAAAAGTTTTGACCACTTGCCGTGGTCGGATCTGAATAATTTTTGCACCATGAAAAAGCTGAGACTTTCAGCATTTGCGTGAGCTAAGTTTCGAATCTGTAATCCTATTTGAAGCTGTGATAGCCAGCCGATAAGCTTTGCTGCCCTATTTCTCAGTACTAAAGCCTTGTGTCGCACTCTGATGTATGTACTTCGCAAAATGCATGTAACCTACGTACGAATTCTCCATAAATTTCCGCCGGAGCGCTTCTCCATCACCTGACCATGGACCGTCTGTGCATGACCCACCCGACCATGCCCTGACCATGCATGGCCATAGTTCAGAAATCTCCTGAAAACTCTAGGGCTTGCCGGGAGTCGAGCGAGCCGACAAATTTTTTGCCACGGACAGTTCGCGGCCCAGTCACGTGTGAGGAGCTCCCGTGATGTTGTTTTCCTCCTTCGCATGCAATTTTCCTCAAGGGTTCGGTGACAAATTTTGGTCAAGTGAACAGCATCTCTTTAGGCTGCTTTTGCCCTCCCTTGGTGACGTTTACGACCAAAGAGCGCACGGCACTGATCAAGTCACCGGTGGACTATCAGACGGGAAAATACTGCGCCAAGATGAGCTGTCGATGGCTCATAAAAGCAGACTCGGAGAAGGCACTCAAACTGAAGTTTGAATGGTTTTTCACCGAAAGCACCTTCGATGATCTGGTAATGTTTCTCGTGCGACCAAACGGGGAGAAGCAGCAGCTCACAAAGTATGTACATGTATCCACAATAGGTATGTATGTACAGTAAGGAATAAGATAAAGTGCATAGTACGCACGTTGTACAAAGCGTTTTATGTACCTACTGTACGTACAGGAGATGATGTAAGTACATTTACTCTATATGTATACGTACATTACATACGTACTGTAATACGTATGTACGTACTACGTAGGTAGTGTACTGTACGTATTTAGATTATGTACCAAGCGTGTGTGTTTATAGGTAATGTTGATGTAATGGTAATGGTAGTGTGATGGTAATGGTAATGGTAATGTGATGGTAATGTAATGGTGATGTAGGTAATGGTAATGTAGACATATGTACGGCAGTTCTTACATACAGTACGTACACAGTGCGCACTGCGCAGCGCATTTCGTGTGCTATGGCTACGTATGTTTTAAAATGCTAGCGCGTGTGCGTTTGCAGAATTTCGGGTTGGATTCGCTCAGAAACTTTGCCGATCTACACCTTCTCCAAGGGTGAAGACATCGAACTCTGGTTTCGCTCTGATTTCGGCGATAATCACCGCGGGTTTGAACTCATTTTTGAGAGAATCGGTAAGTGTACGTACTAGAGATGGGCCGAGACTGGATTGTTGCTGAAAACGAGACCGAGACCGAGACCGAGACTTAGAATTTTTTCCGAGACCGAGATCGAGACCGAGACTAGGGAATTTTGTCGAGACCGAGACCGAGATCGAGACCGAGACCGAGACTTTAGTATTGGTATAAAAACATATGGAATTTCGTTTTTATTTTTTCTGATGGTCGTTTTCTATGAAAATTTTACTGGCGAAAACAGTGGCGAATACTTAGGTGCTTCACTTCTATTTTCTAAATTACATGGCTAAAATCGCCCCGCAGGGGAAATTTTTTCATGAAAGGCAGCTAAAATCTCAGCGGAAATGCATGAAAATTGCTTGTGAAAGCACGATTTCGATCTAGTCTCGGTCTCGCCTAAAATAGGCCCTAAAAGTTGCGAGACCGAGACCGAGACCGAGAATTTGAAAATTCTAAAGTCGAGACCGAGACCGAGATCGCCAAAAATGACCGAGATTTCCGAGACCGAGACCGAGACCGAGAGTCTCGGCCCATCTCTAGTACGTACCGTACCTACTGTACATATGTACATGGCCTTTACGTAGGTAGGTGTTCAGGCTCCACATATTACGGCAATTTCTATGCATAATCAATCAACAATCATTGGAGTACAGATAGGCTGAGCTGAGTTGGCAGTTACTTACATAGTGAAGGAAAATCGAAATCTGTTGACCGCTGCCCGGCGCTTGTCTATTCTCGCAACTATACGCTGCTACTAAAAGTTCTGCCAACGGTCTTGGTCACTCCATCTTTCCACCGAATGGCTCTGACAAAGAAGGGACCAAGAAAAGATCAAGAACTACTAAAGGGTCGCACGCCGGGCTGATTATTGACTTACGTACACTGCCAACCTTGCTCAGCCTATCTATACCGTACGTATATAGTGTATGTACGTAAATGTTCATCTTGTAGAAAGCCAAACTATTTTAGAAACTACAGTACGGGTCAGCTGGGTTTATCGCACACTAAAAATATCTCAGGATCTAGTCAACTTTGCGCAAAGCGGTTAAAAATCTCTCGATAAGTTTCAGCGGGATTGAAAATAAAAAAACCGCATGCGTCTACGTGCCCTCTGTGTCGAGAAATCGCCGATTTCCTTAAGTACTGAAAATATACTAAAAGGTACACTTTTTTCGATTATTCCACATAAATGAACAATGCCGCAAAAACTTTTTCATTAAAAGTAGCCTATCCTATGTAAAAATTTGGTGTAGATTTCAAAAACAGTATCGGTGTTTCAAAAAAATTTAACCCCTACAGTACGGATCTGCACTAACTAGCACCACACAAAAAATAACTCAGGATCTAGCCAACGTAGCGCAAAGCGGTTAAAAATCTCTCGATAAGTTTCAGCGGGATTGAAAATAAAAAAAACCGCATGCGTCTACGTGCCCTCTGTGTCGAGAAATCGCCAATTTCCTTAAGTACTAAAAATGTACACTTTTTTGGATTATTCAACATAACTGAACAAGCCGCAAAAATTTTTTCATTAAAACTAGCCTATCCTATGTAAAATTTGGCGTAGATTTCAATAATAGTATCGTTGATCCAAAAAATTTAACCCCTACCCAAACATTTTCAAAAATATACAAATTTTGCAAAATTATATACTAGGGGTTAAATTTTTTTAAAACACCGATACTGTTTTTGAAATCTACACCAAATTTTACATAGGATAGGCTACTTTCAATGAAAAAGTTTTTGCGGCATTGTTCATTTATGTGGAATAATCGAAAAAAGTGTACCTTTTTAGTATATTTTCAGTACTTAAGGAAATTGGCGATTTCTCGACACAGAGGGCACGTAGACGCATGCGGTTTTTTATTTTCAATCCCGCTGAAACTTATCGAGAGATTTTTAACCGCTTTGCGCTACGTTGGCTAGATCCTGAGATATTTTTAGTGTGCGATAAACCCAGCTGACCCGTACTGTAGCCCGACTTTTTGAAAACCGTGTTTCACTGTTGCTCTCATTTTTCAGAAGCAGATGGCGAATGCATTTGCTCGCCGATTGTTCGAACGCTGACGGCGTCAGCTGGCACTGAAGTGGAAATCGTGTCGCCCAACTACCCCCATCCGCACTGCGCTCGCATGCAATGCTTCAGCCTCGTAGAGGGACCGCTCAACTTCGATCTCGCATTGACTGTCGACGATTTGGATTTGGAAAGCTACGACTATCTCAAGATTTACGACGACAACAGCACACGCCACAGAATAGCAACGTAATAGCATAGCCACACAGCAACAGTGCAGTAACTACAGTACATAACTGCATCGTATGTACATACTGTATGTATTATGTGACTTTTTAGCGTTCTGTATGGCCGCGCGTAAGTACATATGTACTACATGTGTATAGCTAGACATGTATACATACATACCATAGTCGTAGTACTTTAATACGTACGCGCTGTAGTCTACACGGTACGTATATTTCAATAGCACCTATGTACATATTGGCGTGGGAATTTCAGACTATCTGGAAGCATCAACGAGCTGAAGAAACGGGAATATCGCACCTCTACCAATAGCATGTTCCTGATATTTCGAAGCGACACTGAGACCAGCCAGAAAGGCTTCAAGGTCCGAGTGAAAGCGGAACAGCAAAGTGCGTCACGTCCTGGATAACTGCAGCTTACGTAGCAACACCACATTACTGCATAATAATTTCTCTTCTGAATTTTTTCCACCAACGTGTTGTCTATGTACAGTACGTATATTTTGACATAATTATTTACAGTTTGCAAGTGTCCACAATCATTGTGGAGCGGAGAATTCGGCAATATTTACTCTCCCGGGTTTGACAAAGGCGTCTTTTGCCATCAGATGAACTGCACCTATCACATTCAGGTTCCCCAAGATAAGCTCGTACAACTGCGCATTTCTGATATGCGCATGGACAAATGGGATTATCTCATGGTCTACAAGCCTGAACAATCATTCAGTGACATTCCAATCACTGGGTATGGCATCACGTACATGTCATACGTACCTACCTACATACATTAGGTAGACGTACAGCGTGGTCTAATATCTCGCGGCTTGTGGCACTTTCCTTCACGTTTTCATTGAAGGTGGAGAGGATTTGAGAAGATTGAAAGAGGCGAAAATATTGTGTTCACTGCTGACCGCAACGAAATAGTGCTGCACTTGACCACTGACCAGCCGTCCAAAGGTGCAAGCTACGTAGATAATCCATTGACAGGGTTCAACGCAACGTTCTCAGCCATACAACGACCAGCAGGTACATACGTACCTACCCCTAAATGTGCCATGCAGCCCATGCTTGCTCATTGTACACGTACAGTGCATACGTACAGTATATAATAGTGGCGTACATGTACAAATCATAACAATACTATTTGCGACCATTACGTAATGACGATTGATCAGTCTGACTCAATTCTTCTAGGTTGCAGCTGTGGTAATCCCAATCCATGGGAAGCATCCAATCCCACGGGTCACATCACAGCTATGGCATGCGGTCCCTTGGACTGCTTTTACATCCTGGACCCCCAGGTACACGCCAAGGAGGTGAAGCTGCTCCAGTATCAGCTGCATAAGCTGGATACGGGCCCCAGAGCGCGGGATTTCCTCAAAATATATCTGCGCCGCTTCAGGAGGTGGTACGATCCACCTCTGGTCAAAATGTAAACTATATAAGCCATCATTTTGCTCAGATTTTTTCAATCAAGCGCAGTTGAAAGTTCTTCATTCTGCAGGTACGACGAACCGATAAACCCCGAGGACAGTATCCGTGACCATGTGATAGCTGATAAAAAGATCATGATTCACTTCCACTCAGAAGAGCCAGACCCTCATACTCCAAATCACAAAGCATTGGATCTTGAGTATCAATGGGGACAGCAAGGTATGTAAGTATGCATGCAAATGCATTCAATGTTCCAAAAATGTTCCATTCAATTCAATGTTCCAAAATCTATTGACTGCATCGAATGAATACATACTACGCAGGTAGTAGCGGTTTGTAAATTATGATAGACTGCGAATGCAGTGCAAGTGCAGTCCAATGGCAAAACCCAGGTTGGCTGTCATCTCCTGGCTATCCAGCTCCCTACTGCGCTCTGCATCAATGCGTCTGGCGTATCGAAGCACCGCAGGGACAGAGAATTGTGCTCGAGGTGGTCGACCTTAACACTGAGCATGGCCCAGATCGGCTGCGCATTTACGATGGGGAGCTGGGAAATATCTCCACCTTGAACCTCATGCTCCAAGAGTATGGATTTTTGAGTACCTACTGTATGTACATACATACAGCATTTGTTGTGAATTGTGTATGGTTTTCAAGTGAATTTTCTTTCTTAGTTTCACCGGCATATTGGACAACTACGATCACACAATAATGCAGAGTTCACACAGTGTCATGACTGTCACCTTCAACAGTGATATGTATGGCTCCTACAAGGGGTTCAATCTCACATTCAGATCAGGTAGAGATACAAGAGGCACACCACTATGACCGAACTGGAGAAGTTTTTAGGCAGAAAGCCAAAGGATTCTATGGCATTATACTCTTTCTGCTTTATCTCTGCCAGCCAAAATGTATTCTTTTCAGCTCGCCCTGGAGAGAACTACACCGTTCCAGTGATCCCTGATCCATACATACTGCCGTCCATCGTTCCGTTCACTCCTACAGAGCCTCATTTCTCATTTCCATTCACCAAACACATTCCCATGCCAACCCACCAGCCGCCACCACTGCAACCCACCACTGCATCGCATCACGAGCTGACCGGCCCACCCATGGTATACGGAGCCAGTTCTACGCCTGCACCGCAACAGCCTTATCCGGCCGTTAATCCCGATTGGCATAAGAAAATCACCAAAGAAACCCATGAGAGACTGACCAAATTGAGGCAGGACAGGGCGGCCAGCAGGAGCAAAGTCGGCGTGGTTTTCTTAACCCTTATACTGCTACTGGTGCTGGGAGGCTTATTGGGTTACGGCATATGGTATTCCCGGAAGAAAGGATACTTCAAACAGGCGCACGACTCGATAATTTGTAAGCGACGATGTAGTTATGTACATTTGTGTTCTTGCTAGAGCTCCAGCAACTATGGAGTCAGTTTCTTTTCACTACGTCCTCCATTCTTCCCCAAAGCAGAATATATATTTTTGGTACTACATTATTATCTTCATGAATATATTGTTGCACAGTACGTCAGATGTAGGGTTCATTGAAACCGTCACACCGCGTCTTGTCGTTATGCATCCAGTATGTTACATTTAACTTCAGATTTTACACGTGGCAATCAGTCGGCAGTGATAGGAGATCGCGAAGAATCAGATGGAAGCACCGTTCCGAGACAGAGGTTTGAAAACGTCGTCACTTGAAGAAACGCCCAAAAAAGCAATACCGCTATACTTTCTGCGCGAAAAAACGACCTGCATACCCATCCTCATCCAAGCGATACAGTAAATAAATGTCGTAGTATCCTCTTAGCATACGGTACATAGCATAACTTCGTGTCAGTGTAGTTACGTAAATGCGGAAGTAGTAGGCCTACTGTAAACATGGAAATTTTCGGACGGGGGAAATTTTTAATATTTAAAAAAAACTGTTACATAACATTCCATATTTTTTTTTTCTTTTTTTTTCTCTACCTCACCCGACTTACCCACGCCACCCCCCTTCCTTGTCAAAATAAAAACCGCACACCGCCCCTCCACATACTACACCACTACGTACGTAACAAATAATTACTCTCTGTCCATAGGCCTCCATCTCCCTTCCCTCCCTCGAAAAATTAAAAAACAACTATAATCAGAAATAAATAACATTTTCTGGTATAACAGCAGAGATGATTATTTTATCTTACTATATGCTATGGACGAAATATCTGCAATAAATTTGCATTGTGGTTTGGTAAAAGCGCGAGATGCACTAAAGCAGGGCGCTAAAGGGTTGCCAGATCTGCAAAAGGGATGCCAGATTGCTATGTAGATATGCAAGAGGGTTGCCAGACCTACAAAAGAGTTGCCACATGTGCAAATTTTCGCCTGATGATGTGCAAAATGGTTGCCAGATCTGAGCGGAAAAGGGTTGCCAGATCTACGATAGGGTTGCCAACTCTGCGATAGGGACCTCTGCGATATTTTTGCCAGGTGCCCAAAATGGTTGCCAGATGTGCAAAAAGCTGCCAGATCGGCAAAAGGGTTGCCAGAACTGCAAAAGGGTTGCTAGATTTGCAAAATGGTTGCCAAATTTGTAAAAGGGTTGCCAGATGCACAGAGATGGTCTCCTTATTGCGAAGCTGTAACGAGCCACTGGTATTATGAATAGAAAGCACAAGCTTGCTATGTTTGGGTTAGCTTATTCTTATTCAACATGATTTCCCTACTCTTTATAGTATGTGTCACACACAAATGCCATTTTGCAATGCTTCTTTTCAGCCATAATGACGCTTGCCTACCACATTATTAGGTTGTGTGCCCCGAATCCAGATTATTTCGCCCCGATTATTTTGTCGGTGTTTCATAAGTACGGAACCGTGGTTACTGTAGGTTGGTAGGTACGCACGTAGATACGCACATCATGATTCAAATCTACCAACTTTCTAGATGTAGTGTTGCACGTTCTCTGTTCTTTATACTGAACTGATATCGTCAGAAAGTTCCGGCTTCATTTTTGCATTTGCGCCCTCGGTAGGTGGTCGATTTTGTTTTTTCTCTTCCTACCCCTATCTCTCTCTGTTCGTTTCGTTCCCTGTCCAATAAGATGTCCAAGCAAGCGGGAAGCAGTCACAGTCACCTCAACGATACTAACGCGACTCAGCAAGAGAAAAGTCAATCCGCCTCGGCCTCTTCGTCTTCAGAATCATCAGCTCACTCCGAGAAAACTGATGCCACCAAAGCCGGCGAATCCTCACATACTACGACAACCACTGCTCGTTCCTCCAAGAAACCTCCAGAAGAAACGGCACGCGAACATGCGCCGCCAGACACTATGGGAACGCCTGTCGACCAGCACAAGGAAAACAAGGAATCTGCTGATGAGCACAAGTCCGCCTTTCGAATTTGGTGCGAAGCGACGCACTGCCACGGCTGGGCAGAACTGTTCACCTTCCCCCAGCTGCCGATCCGTATCATATGGAGTCCGGTGATCGTTCTGTTCGTGATACTGGCTGGGGCCTCTTGCATCATGCTTGTGCATTCGTATATGACCGGTGAAAAGTGGGGTACCACCATCTACGAAGACCAGAGCATGATTGAGAAGCTGGATCGCAATCACACGATTCCAGCAGTAAGATTTTGTCTTCAGACCCATTGCAGTATTTCAGTATAATGCAGTACATACGTACAGTAGAGTAGTCGAGTAAATAGGTGGAAAAGGGAGTTGTAGTGGCCAGTGGGCAACCTTATTTATGGACAGCGGGCTATAGTATAATGTACTGGTGGGCACCCGGCTCACAGCCAAACCGAGTAAAATCGAGTAAATTTACTCGGCAGTTTTGATACCTGAGTAAAAACGAGTAAATTTTACTCGGCTGGGACCTTACTCGGGTAAAGTTGTCCAAAGTTTCCAGAGTACTCGAGTAAAAAACAGAAGTCGTTTCCTCATTTGGAGGCGATTTCCGTGGCAAAATTAGCTTGCAACAACTTCTTTCTTTTGCATTGTTTGTGTCTTGTTGCGTGTTTTGTTTTGTTACATGCGAAATACAGTAAGAAAACTTGTGCAACACACAGATATCCTGATCACATAATTGTTACTGGAGTAATTTACTAGAGTAAAACTGGGTGAATAATGCCAAAAATGCCAAAATTTGTCCCAAAAATTCGAAAAATTTACTCGAGTAAAATTTCAAAACTGGGTAAATTTACTCGCTCGATCTGGAGTACTGAGTAAAACTGGGTAAAGTAGGACCGGGTGAGTAACGAGTGAATTTACTCGGGCGAAAAAACTGCTGAGTACTCGAGTACGAGTACCCGAAATTTTTACTTGCTCACCAGTGGTATAATGGCATACGGTATTCTTTTCCTGAGGATACGTACGTACACGTCTGCTGCAGGTGACCATCTGCAACTTCAACCGCATCCTCAACTCAAAGACTGAGCGCTACAGCTTTACAGAACGCCTGCGTGCCTACTACTTCAGACATTTTTTCGCCCAATATCCGTTCAATATTCAAGATTCTGCCCTTGCACCCGCGGCAGAGTACAAAGCCTGGCGACAGAAGTACAACCTCACCAGCGAGCGCATCTACGACCTCATGGCACCCAACTGCGGAGAACAGCTGGCGCAGCTGCAAATTAGCAAATCCCACGGAAAACCACCGTTCAGCGCTCCATGCAACAGCTCCAAAGCTAGGGACGCGCTCCTCGAACATGGCATCTGCGTGCGCGACGTCGTCACGTCCGAGTTCGGACGCTGCTTCCAGCTGCAATTCCAGCCCGAGAAATTCCATGTGAAGAAGGCTGGCAGCGAATACGGCGTTACCCTCTTGCTGAACGCTGAGCTGTATGAATACGTGCCCGACTTATTCAACAACTACTGGGACCAGGGATTCGCCGTCCAGCTCGACTACGCCGGCAGGGTGCACATCGGCTCCTGGATCATGGTGCAGCCGGGCACCCACGCCTGGATCGCTCTGCAGCGACAGGACACGCGGCTTCGCTCTCAATCCTCCACCATGGAAACGCTCGGCTCTCTCTTTGCGCCACCCTGCACCCAAAACCCCAACATGAAGATCCTCCCCAGTAAGAAAGAATGGGCCTTTTTTGGCGTCACTTTCTGAATTTACGCACTGCGCTAGCTGAAGAGAACTACTGTACTGTATCTTATGACCATTTTTTAGACGCTCTATATTCGAAGAGGAACTGCGAGGATGACTGTCACCATCAGGAACTCTTTAAAGGGGATGTGTGGCAGAACGAAACGCACTGTCAATTCTTAAACTTTTTTTAGTGAACCAATGCAGTTTTTTATTCCGATCCACTGACCCCCCTGTAATAATCCAAAAATGCCACCTGAGACCACTACCCCAGTTGCAGTGCCGATAAATCACACAGAGAAGAAACATTGTTTGCTTGCCATTGCTAATTGACAAAATCGACTTTGGCTACTGGCGAAAGGAGGCATTTTGGATTTTGACATGGGGGTGGGATCGAAAAGCAACCCGTATGTACAGGTTCACCGATGGAAATTTCAAAAATCGATCCTAGCCTTAATCGTCCTGCCATACAATCCCTTTAAGCTATGCCGTTGTCTGTTCTTCGTAGCTGTGGATAAATACAAAACTTGCGAATTCGACGAAATGGACAGTTGCGTGAAAAAAATTTTGCGCGATACTCAGTAAGCATCACATACTGTATTACCAGTTGTCGAAACGATCAAGACCCACGAATCCTGAGCCCTGTTCTACAGTAGCATTTTGGTAGCATTGATATTCTGCTTTGCATTCTTATTACAGGCTCATGGGCAGAATTAAGAATTGTAGCCGCTCATGCCTACCCTTGTGCACTGACAGCACGTTAAAGTACGCCATAAGCACCACCAAAATCCCCACAATGCAGCAGATGCCAGCCTTCAAAAAACTCATGGTGCAGCATTTTGAAAATGTAACGAATACAACGATGGACATGGTGCTCAAGTCTATAACCCTCATTGACATCTACTTCAACACCCTTCAAATCGAGGTACCTTACATAAGTCAATTTCGTATTTATGGTCAGAAGAGGGTGAAATCCGGAAATGAGACAATCCGGCTACAATGGTTCAAAGCTGCATATCTCAGCAACCAATAGGTCGATTGAGTGAGACTAAATTTATAATCAATCAATTCCTTGAACTCTCCTCTTTCAAATGAGCTATTTTGGTCCATCATTTGCTGACACGTTCAGTACGTTCACTGGAGCTTAGGTGGCCGGGTTTACCCCACACCCCACAGTACCCTACATAAGAGTTATCAACACAGTACAGCTGTCCGTCCACTATAATACCAAGAATGTTTATGTACTGTACGTACGATCTTGCACAGGTGGTGGAGCGATATCCAACATCCTCCTTCAACGAACTACTGGCCAGTATTGGTGGCAACTTGGGCCTGTACACTGGGGCGAGTCTCTTCACTGTTGTTCAGCTCATGCTCTACGTCGGCTATGGCATCTACAGAGTTATTCACAGGATTCGCCACAGAGAGAGAGGCCAAGAAGCAGAATAGCTCCGTATCCACATAGTAATAATAAAAAATAGATGAGTCTCGATTGATTACTCATACCGCATGTCTATTTTTTGTGATAGCTGAGAATTAGGTAAGCTACTAATGACCGGAAACAAGTTTTCTTTTTATAGTGAGGCAGCGATTGGCAGCAACTACTGTGTGGGCGTTTTTTATGCGTTACTTTTCTGTACTGTATCAATACTGATTGTATAATCAAATTACAGCTGACGTGTACAGTATATTTCATAAACCTGTTACGTGTCTGCACGTCATAAGTACATATGTAGAGTCACATACAGAGCATCACATCACACATACTGTACGTACGTGTATGTACTATGCCTGTGCCACACGGTTACCGAATGAATGGAACGTTTGATTAGAATTAGAGCCCTCATTGTCATACACTGCACCTACGTAAGTACGTACATGTTGCAATCCAAGCCCACCCGAGTCATCCCACTTGCTAAGAGATCATCTACTCTACGATCGATTGAATTTTAGCCCTAATTGGGTAGCCTTCCACACAAACTTCGACCATTCTATCTCATCTTTCATTCAAAAGTTTACCTTCACTTAGCACATACCGCGACAAGTCGTCATTGTTGTCATGAGGAAATATAAGACAATCGATGCCATCGTTGTCAACAAGTCGCTCAGCTGTTGTCGGTTTGTTGACACATAATAAAAGAACGACAACAGCTGAGCGAATTGTTCTCAACATTAACGGCTAGTCGCGGTATGTGTTAAAAATTATCCCAAAAGCATCATGCAACATGGTAATCCCAAAAGACACGAAGCACGTACGTACGTATGCCCGCATATGGAAGCATGCAAAATACCTCATTTATCAAGGAACAGGATGCCGCTATCATTCTTTCCATTCTTCCCTCCTTCCCGTTCACTATCGATCATCGATTATGACACATTATTCCCACATTCAGTGCAGTTTCTTAGGATCCGAAATCCCAACAGTCAGCAGGTAGAAAACAGACGGTACAGGTACCAGCAATAACAGTAGAGCGTGGGTAAGAGGCTGCGTGAATTGAGTCAAGCTGACGATGCAGTATGCGAACAGCAGGCAGTGCACCAGTTGAATTGCGACGTTGCGCGGTTGACGTAGCGAGGCTGTCAGCAGCGCTAGCGTCCTCTGTTCCGGGTATTTGGCCAGATGCAGCGTATTGGACAAAAGAGTGGCCAGAAGCAGTAAATAGGCGAAGCAGTAGTAGACGAAACCCGCTAGTACCGCGTGCGCCAAACTGCACAGCGGTAGAAAGTAGAGCGCCGCGTAGACCGCGCAACTCGGGGAGGTGTTAACAGCGCCGGCGGCTTTACTGCCGCTGGCCCCAGAGCGGCGTAGGAGAAGCAGAAATAGGGGACGCAGTAGAGCCATGAAGAACAGACAAAAGCCGTTGTAGAGAAAGGGTAGAGAGAACCTGCAAAGCAAGGACACCGAAAAGTGCGTAAAGACACATTCACATGAGAGGGAAATGCGCTGGGCTTCTCATGCAGAGCGTACGTCCAGCGCTTCCCTCCTACCGATGTGAATGTGCCATGAAGTACGGTCATGGTGGACAAAACTAAATGGGAATATAGTGGACAAGTCGAATGCTTTTAAACCAACATCCACGGGTGAAGTTGTCATTGAGCGCGTGGTCGCAAGGTTGCCCGTTTTTTCTTTTCAGATCAGCCACATACCTTTCAATCTTATGGCCAGCAGAAACATCAAAGTCATGAGTTCACCCAGCTTGCTCCCACAACACAGCAACGAAGAAATTCGTCGTCGTCTCTGTGTGAACCCGTGACTTTGATGTTTCGACTGGCTGCTGCTACATACAGGGTGTCCAACCTAAATTTACACAAACTTTGATCGATCATAACTCCTGTTCTAAGCGACAGAGAAGAATGGGACCTAGCTCATCTGAAAGCCCTATTCAAGAGCTATATTGTGATATGTCTACCGTTTTTGTGTTCCCTACCGTTCACGAGTTAGAGCGATTCCCGCAGACCACCTCAAAAACAGTTTTCCCAAAAATGAATTTAAAACAGTTTTCAGCTAACGGAGCTAATTGAGGAATAACTGGACCAAAACGTGGCAGTTTGAATGCGATATAGCAAAAGCATTAACCAGCGATCTTTTTCATTATACCTGAACCACTGGAAGTGGAATTCTAGCATTTTTGAAGAGCTTGGTTTGACAAAATGCTCAAACAAACCAAAGTGGTGGTATTGCATGTGAAATTCAGCATTGAGGGTGGATATTGGGCAACAAGGTGCAGAAATTCACGCAAAATGTCATACCACACAGTGGGACGAATGAGTTATAGGGTGTTGGTGGGCGACATTCACTTTATGCCAAACGATCTCTGGCTGAAGCAAAGAATAGGCAGATCATAAGGAAATTGCTGTGGGCTTCAGTTTTGGGAAAACTGTTTTTGAGGTGGTCTGCGAGAATCGCTCTAACTCGTGAAAGGTAGGGCTTACAGAAACGGCAGACACATCAAAATATAGCTCTTGAAATGACCTTTCTAATGAGCTAGGTCCCATCTTTCTCTGCCTCTTAAGACGGAAGTTATGATCTATTGAATTTTGTGTAAATTTAGTTTGGACACCCTGTACATACGTAGGTATACTAGTAACCGAAAGATTTGGGGACGGTCTGCAAAAAAGGCGATCGACCTTGCGACTTGCGAGCATGCTCAAATGACAACGCAACTGGACTAGATTTTAAAGGAATCCATGCACGCGTGTATTATTCGATTCAAGCTAAGTTCATTCGAAAGATCATCCTCCGGACTTTCTATTTCTGCTAGTTTGCCCCATTGAAATCGCCCCCGTGGCTGTGGGGCGAAACCCCCAAATTACTTTCTTGGCGCGACGTATTTTTAGCATTCTTTGAGTATATCTGTAACAAGCAGCTTATAAAAAGGCAACCATTCTAGGTGTGAGCGGAGGAGTCTGAAGGGCTGATATTAATGATTAGCAGCCGTTTGTCCTGAGGGCCAAACAGGAGTGAAGCCCTTACAATTAGCAGTAGTAGAGGCTGGTGTGCTGTCTTTTGGAAGTAGAGATGCTGTCTGAGCGGCAGATATTAATGATTACCAGCCGTTTGTCCTGAGGGCCAAACAGGAGTGAAGCCCTTACAAGTAGCAGTATGTAAGGGCTGATAAATGGTAGTAGAAGAAAGAGGATGCGTGCGGTATGGAATGGAGAGTTGATTGAAGTTGTATTTTCAGATGGGGAAATTTTCGGACACATGTCTGACCTCAATGTGCATGCACGCACAGCGACATTTACTGTATTACGTATGAATGTATTGTAGACTACGTATGTATGAAAGACGGTAAAATTCGGACGTTAAAATTTTCGGACAGAATTTTTTATCCGAAAATTTCCACCGTCCAAAAATTTCATCATTTACAGTAATAGATCGGGCCCGTGGGTCAAGTAGAGTTTCAGCATGCAGCAGTGAAAAACCTTTGGGTCCCCCAGGCAGATGCGGATGGGTAAAGCAGGTTTGTAAGCAGAGAAAAACGGTGGGCAAAATCGGAAGTACGTTATCAGGGGACACAGCACCATATTGGTCACATATTCACAGTTTCGTTGACATGAATACTTCACGCTAGCAATCTAAACATGAGCCTGTGAACTGCTCTGCAACTGAAGGTTTTGTTGCTTTTGTGCGCGTTTTTTTTTGGCGAGACTGTACCCCAGGGTCGGCTGTAGGTGAAACCCACCTACTCTCCTCCGAACCTTCAACAACGCCCGTTATGGTGGGCCAGTCCAGTGCCACAAGTCACGACCAACAATGGCCCGAACCAGGGAAGGGCCTGGCACGAAGCCGAACAGCCATCAGCGACCACTGGTCGGGGTGTGCTGACCCGAAGGAAAGCACTGGTGCCTTTAGAAGCCAGCGAGCGGGCGCACCATACTGCCGCTGGGGTTGCCACTCGCTTTAATCCCACCTGGCGAGAGTGGGAACTCATGACGCAGAGGACGGCAGATCGGACGCAGCCCGTCTTACCGCCTGCGCCACGAGCACGACGTGCGCGTTTTTTCAGTTTCGTTGACTCTAAGATTTTTAGCAATACGTACTGTACTGCACATGGAAATATACTGTACATACAAAAAATTCGTATGGTAAAATTTTCGGACAGAATTTTTTTGTTCGAATTTTCCGAAAATTTCCTCCGTCCGAAAATTTCCCCGTTTACAGTAATAGATCGGGCCCGTGGGTACAGAAAGAAATGAATCTATTGTACAGCTATCAGTACTGTATCTGCTGCAGAACTTCTTTTCAAAATTACCTGCTTTTTCTCTCCTGCCATTTCAGTTGAGATGTTCTTCTTCCACAGCATTCCAGGCATTGTTTTATTGAATCGCTCTTGAACATGCACTCCTTCCAAAAGAGAGTTCTCCTTTTGAATTGCTGTTGAAGATACGATCCTTTCAGAAGAAAATCATTCCCTTTCTCACTGACTATGCACAATTTTTCCCCTGTAATTCTTCAACGCAATAGCGCCGCTGCTCAGCAACAGAGTAAAAGCAGAAAATAACTAGTCTGTGACGTGTCTCAATTTTCGCCACATTTTTATTTTTCGTATGCAAATTCCACTCTTTAACACACTGTTCTTTTCATGTAAATTATTTTTGGCTCAAATGTCGACATTTCCTATGCAAATTACTCCCCAAACCACATCTTTTATCTTTTTGCCTTATATGCAAATTATTCCCTCTCAGCTCAACTACTTATCCTGTGTTTTCGTAATTTGCCCAGTTCGTCGCGATGGTGTAGGCGATAGAGCGTTCGTCTTCCAATCCTACGGGATTACCCGGGGTGAGGTTCGAACCTGGGTGCGGACAAATTTTTCCCAAAATGTCAATGAAACAAAAATCTTCTAAATGTCAACGAAACAAAAATCTTCTAAATGTCAACGAAACTTTAGGTTCTCTAAAACGTCAACGAAACTTCATCATGGGACGTATCGCCGCCACATACGTAGGATCGCCAAATTGAAAATTTGAAATTTGTCCTATACCTACACAGTACGTAACCCTATCCTACAGCATAGTACGTAGGGTCCCTATACCCGTATGATTAAGGCAACCTAACGTGGTAGCCCTTACGGCGAGGCCGTAAGGGCAAAAACGGACGACAATAAGCCAAGTTTCCGCTGCAACTTGGCTCTTGTACTCAAAGAATGCGAAAAATACGACGCACCAAAAAAGAAAGATGGGGGTTTCGCCCCACAGCCATGGGGGCGATTTCAATGGGGCAAACTAGCAGAAATAGAAAGTCCGGAGGATGATCTTTTGAATGAGCATAGTTTGAATCGAATAATACACGCGTGCATGGATTCCTTTAACTCATACCCCGACCTGGCGTCATTGTTGGCAACAACTCGTTCGTTTGTTGTCTGTTTTGTCGTCCGTTTTGTTGTTTGTTGTCCGTTTTGTTGTCCGTTTTTATAGGGGTGTTGACGAACGACAACAAAACCGACAACACCCATATAAAACGGACAACAAAACGGACAACAAACAAGAAAACGGACAACAAAACGGACAACAAACGAACGAGTTGTTGCCAACAATGACGCCAGGTCGGGGTATGAGTTAAGACGGAGCCCTTCTTCTTACAGCGGATAGACAGCTTCTTGTGTGCAGTGTACGGTGTGAGTGTAGTTGATGGTTGGGTTGAAGAACAGGGTGTACCAGTCGCTCAGACCGCGTACGCCGCAGCCCACGAGACGCAGTGAACCCGCGGGCCTGAACAGGAGCACGCAGAACAGGGCGGCGCACGCGCACTCCACCACAGACGAGACGTGTTGTAGCACCAGGAGCAGAGGCGGACTGAAGAAAGATGCAGAATTCATACACAAGAGCACGCCACATGCAGTATTCACGAGTTACAGTAAAAGAACGTACTTGGTCGCGAGCTGACCCCTTTTATTAACCGTGAAGTGTGAATTTTGATCGGCGTCGGCGGCTCGGTCGACGTTGTTTGCTCTCCGCTCGCCGTCTTTCTCTTCCCGGCTGCCTGCTCGTCTTTCTCTTCCCGGCTGCCTGCTCAACGCCGACGCCGATCATAATTTACATTGAAAATCACGGTTAACTCATACCCGACCTGGCGTCATTGTTGGCAACAACTTGTTCACTTGTTGTCCGTTTTGTTGTTTGTTGTCCGTTTTTATACGGGTGTTGTCGGTTTTGTTGTCCGTGGACAACAAAATTGACAACGAACAAGAAAACGGATAACAAAACGGACAACAAACAACAAAACGGACAACAAAACCGACAACAAGTGAAAAAGTTGTTGCCAACAGTGACGCCAAGTCGGGGTATGAGTTAATAAGAGAGTCAGCTCGCGACCCAGTACTTTCTTTTATTGCAACTCGTGAATAGTGTGAATGAACAGCATGGCATCTACACTGTACGTACATACAGAGTACATGTGTACGTACGTACGATTTGTGGTTGGCGGCATATTCGATGGCGAGTGAGTGCAGCAGCAGAGGCAAAAGAGCCATGCAGCCGAGGTAAAGCCAGTCGTAGAGAGCTAGCGGAGTCTCGCACGCCGCACACAGCCAATCCGAGTCCGCAGACAACACGCGAGAACCCCAGGAACACGCCTACAACATTAGACGACATCAGACAGGACAACTGAGTACCGAGCATATCGATTATCGATATTTCGTGTTGAAACAAAAGAACCGATGAGTATGGTCCGACTTGAACTGGTAGCTGCTAAGCAAAGTGACCGCGTGAGTGCTTCTACTCATACCGAGCATCTTCTCGTCACTTGCTCACTTGCACGCGCGCGTTCGCACGAGCTGTTACTTTCTCGTACCAAACATGGTACGAGAAGGTTGCGAGTTCGTCGTTGTTGCTACTGTACCGTTCAGACGGCATGAGATGCTCAGACGAGTAAAAGACTGGTCACAGGTTAGCAGATGCGAGTACAGTCGGACCGTATTCGTTGGAGTCCTTTGCTACAACGCGAAATATCGAAATGCTCGGTGCGAGTAAACTGGCCTGCCTCTGAACTTGCCTACTGAATGGAGAATTATCAACTGTCCAATGTAATGTAATGTATTGTAGGTGCATACTGTACGTAAGCACAATACATGGCATCCCTCCCTTTACCTGGCAGGTTGATAGAGTTCCATCACTGAGATTCGTACGGCCGCAGTAGTTCAAGCATCGACCATCCATTGATCCGACATTCAGTAAATCCTATTCACTGGAAAATAAAATAGAGCATTTGAATTCATCACGTGAATAAGAACATGACTGCGAGTGTAGTAGTAAAAAAAAGTATACGAGTATTTTTGCAGATGGCGAGTGACCATCAACGTGCGCATCAAAAAATAACCCAACTTTGATCACAAACATTATTTATACGGATGCCTCAAAGAGAGTTCAAATCAAACGTGACAAACATACACAATACATACAGCACACAACACACTAGTTCACATATGTACATACATACATCTCTGTATGTAATGTACATACATACCCGCTAAAGATACAGTTCTGAGATCTATCTGATAGACAATCACAATATTTGCAAATGGGAATTTAGGTATCAACATCATACATACGTATGCATATAATCGCGTCTTTCCATCCCCAATAAAAGTTATGCCAGTTTCGCCAGTTTTCTTAGTCGAATATTTCCACTGTTTCTCTCGTCCGCCGCTAGGGGGTACGAAGCAGACGTCGACGCCGAGTCGCGTGCTGACGTCATTAGCACGCCATCCTTCACATCGTCCCAGTTATTGTTCGACTCCATTTTCGGATCCATCGGTGCATCCAGCTGCTGCAGTTGTTTCCGCTTATCTCCACCAGGTGGCGCCGCGATTGCCTCGCCTTTAACCGCAGGCAAAACCAGGCGACGAGAAGAAGGCTGCTGTTGTTTTATCCTCGCCGACCTGTGTTCGCTTTCTACGATATCCCACGTGTTGAGTAGGAAGCCTGCAGATTTCTTGGTCCAGTACACGAGTACTAAGGAGCTGAAGAAGCCGCCCACCAGAAAAGCCAATATCAGACTGGACAACAGCGGCCAGTAGTAGAGGAATGAGCGGAACAGGCCGAAAGATGCGCTGATACGCAAACGACCGGCGCCGGATAACTGCAGCTTGCGATGCTGCAATTCCACCTGAAGAAAGGCAGGGAAAAAGTAGACAGTAGTGGGCTACACACGTGGTGAGTAAACTCACGGGGAATTCCCATAAGTATGTGATGAAGCATAGGGAGGCCGGTGAATTTACCGTGAGTTTGAAACTCAGAAACTCACCGTCGTGTGAACAAGTGAGAAAAATTTTGCGCTTGGGAGCAAGTGAGAATGCTCTACACGAAAAATGAAACTCGAAGTTCAAACTCACCGTGAATTCACCGTGAGTTTACTCACCACGTGTGTAGCCCACTAGTGAGGGTAGAACGGGGAAAAACCGAACAAACTTCCGCCGTCACGGAAGAAAGGCTATTCACGAGTTGCGGTAACGCGTTTGGGTTTATCGATAGCGACCCCGCGGTAATTAGTGAGAGTTTGGATCAGTGCCCGCGGCGTTGTCGACGTCATTTGTTGTCAGTTCTTCTTTTCACTCGCTCCTTTTCCGCTCCCAGATGATTGAACAAGGTCGACGACCCCGCAGGCACCGATCCAAACTTTCACAATATACATACCGCGGGGGATCGCTATCGACAAACCCAATCGCGTTACCGCAACTTGTCCATAGCTCATTTCAAGGATATTGCCCATGTATATAGGAAATCCACGAACAGTACAATCCCCACATTTTCTCAAAACTACTAACTCCTTGTGGACAGACTAATGCCGCGTTCACCATGACCATACGTCCGCAAAATCCGTACGTCCGTAAGGTTCGTACGTTTCTACTAGGCGTACATGGCACCGCAACCGACCATGTACTCCTAGATACGTACGGACGTTACGGATTTACGGACGTATGGTGAATGCGGCATAAAGTCCTAGCTTGTAAGGCGAGTTTAGCCAATCTTTCTCTGGGCCGGCTCCTGGTCGTGTGCCTAAGTTCGCCAGCTCTGACCGAGGCAAACGGGTTCGATTCCCATTCGGTCCAAATTCCCCCCCCCCCCCCCCCCCCCCCTTCGGGGCCCGGCTATCGCCATACGGAACGCGGTACGTAATAATATATACATACCTGAAGCGACAGTGCAGAATCGTAGGGGTTATCCAGGTAGGATTCCGTGAAGAGCAAACTAAGCGAGTGATTCTCTTCTCTCAATCCAGTAACCAACAGAGGCATGCGAACCATCTGGCTTATCCATCGCACCAGTACCGAGCGATAGGGCAAGAGTGCAGAACGGGAAAACGTGCGCACAACCTCGCCCCTTCTATTGCACAGGCTCACAACAGCGAGAAACATTCCGAGTTCTCGATTTACAAGCGAATCCGCGAGAGCCAATTCCACTTCGATCCGGTACTGTAAGCCGCGCTGAAAGAAAGCCGCGCCCGTTCTTTCCTGACGAGCGAGCAAAGTGACGTTTACGCTGGGAAACGAACATACACCGCCGTCTCCTTCTTCGCACGTGCGAAAGAGGAAGTGCAGGGGTGTCTCTAGGCGCGCTTCCGACGGCAAGATCCACTGCCGGATCGCCCAAGTGAAGAACAGAGTGCCCACGCACACAAGGAACACGTGGAAGGCGAGCAGGAAGCCGGTAGCGAGCGCGGTTTCGACGGAGAGAGAGCGACGAGAGCGAGAGAAAATGCCGGACGCGGTCGTCGCGCAGTAAGAGATCTCGCTGGTCAGCTTGCCCATGCCGTCAGGCCGCTTGATTTCCGTCCATAATTGCTTTGGTCGCCGTCGATTTGGTTTTTCGGTTTCGGCATTCGGCAAAATCTTGAATGCTAAGAGCTGTAGTTATTTCATTATAGTTTTTGAAACAAATTTGTACAATTTTTCATTTTGTTACATAAAATGCAAAACGTTCGTTGGTTCCTGGTTATTTATTTCTTATTTATTTAGGTCTACTCTAGTAAAATTCTCGTAAAATTCGTAAATATACTCGTAAAATTTTTTGTGTCCTAATATTTACGCGATTATTGCTTCTATAATTCTAGCTATGAAACAGACATTTTTTGTGGAAGAACCCACGTAGACAAGTAGGTCACACAGTAGCACCAAGGATGTATGAGTAAGAATAGTCCGCTGCATGGCCCGCGCAGATCGATCCCTGTCTGGAAACGTCATCATAGAAATAACCGAACGATACAATAATCGATTATATAAATGTACGATCGTACATTGATATATACGATCACGACATGACAATACATGATCGTACATAATAATATTCGTATATATCAATGTACGATCGTATATATCAATGTACGATCGTATATATCAATGTACGATCGTACATATCAATGTACGATCGTATATATCAATGTACGATCGTATATATCAATGTACGATCGTACATTTATATATACGATCGTACATTATTATTCACGATCGTACATTACTATTCACGATCGTACATAGAAATATACGATTATCTGAGCTCGAAAAGCGCGCGCAATCTCCAAGCAGAGCAGAGTAAAAGGAAATTTCCAAAGTATTTTTGTGTTCCCTTGTCGTCTATGGCATCAATAAGCATTCGCTGTCTTTGTCAACACGATTTGGCGCTTCTTCTTAGTTTCGAATTCGAATCATCAGCATGGCGTCAGCTACTAATGGCCAAGATGTGTATGCACATGCCATGCTAAAGTCTGTGCTGTGCAGTCCACTCAGCGAGAGTTTGTTTGTCTGCTTGGAGATTGCGCGCGCTTTTCGAGCTCGGATAATCGTATATTTCTATGTACGATCGTACATTGATATGTACGATCGTACATTGATATATACGATCGTACATTGATATATACGATCGTACATTGATATATACGATCGTACATTGATATGTACGATCGTACATTTATATATTCGAATATTATTATGTACGATCATGTATTGTCATGTAGTGATCGTATATATCAATGTACGATCGTACATTTATATAATCGATTATTGTATCGTTCGGTTATTTCTATGATGACGTTTCCAGACAGGGATCGATCTGCGCGGGCCATGCAGCGGACTATTCTTACTCATACATCCTTGGTAGCACTACTGTACATAGGCTAACGCTAAACTACACTTCACCGGATGTAAACAAGGATGTAAACGAATGTTCGTATAGGTACAAAATAGGGTACAAATAATAATCACCCGTCATGTCGAGAAGCAAGCAGCTCAACAAGCTGTGCTTCCATAACCTGCACATGGACCAAATTTCTTTTTAGTCTCTCTACGGTAAATTGCAGAAACACCAGCAGAAGCACGCGTTCTTCTTCTTCAATCAGGGATTTCCAACAATAAGCTCGTGTATGATGCTGCCCTGGGTTACTTGGCAATCGCAACAGACGCTGGCAGATATGGAAGTTGGCTGCCAGTTGGGATCATCTTCTGTTCCACGATTCTCCAGTACATTCAGAGTTTGTGTCCGCTCTTTGCACTTTCCAACACCTAAAGGTTAGGTACATATAATACGTACTCCACACACATTGGAAGGCGATTTCTTTCGTAACTGTAGCTCAGCTGGTAAGAGTATTGTACTTGTACGTCATACGAGGCGGGGTCTGGGTGCAAGTCCCACTTGCATTTCCTTTGTTCAGGCTTACGATTGTAAGGCCGACTAGTAGATGACAGGCGTTGGATACTGCAATGCGGCAACAATATCTTCAATCAATCGATACAGTACCTGAGAGACAGTCGGTTCCTTCCTGACAAACCAGCTCGTTGATAAAGCTCGGAAAATATCGATCTGGAAGCTCACGCCACGCCCAACACAGGCCACAAAGATTGACCACCGAAGAATCATCGCTCTCGGGTGCGCCTTTCGGCTTGCAGTGAACCAGCCTTCGTTTGCCTATAATACAGCAAACAGGTTTTGAGTTTCTTTCTATATAATTTATTGATTGTAAAGTTACAGCTAACACAGTATGTACTGTACCACGTACGACTCCGCTAAATCGAACAGAAAAGCCACACTCTTGGCCTGAATTTCCGCGCTACGGCGCTACATACCTAAAATTGATCCACCTCTGTCTCTTCTCGCTTGCCGTTTCGACCGTTGCTGAGTCAGAACTTGGAATCGTCTTTGAAAGGCCGACGATCGTTCCAACTGCGGTCGCCGCAAAGGAATCCTCCCATCGCTCGCTCCATTCACCGAATTGCCAATGAAGTTGAGACGGACAAAGGGCGGAGTTCGATGAAGCGGATTTCGCGCCGAGCCCAACTGCTTCAAATAGCCGAAGGTTTGTTTGAAGCAGGCTTTCAGCTCTGTCGGCGGTTCAACCTGTCGAACGGGACTGGCAACTCGGTTGTGATTTTGTTTGCCAAAGGAGAGGCGCCTAAAGTCTGAACGAATTTTAACGCATCGTATGCCTACACATTCCATGCGGCAATACATACCTGCAATGTAGCCTGCTAGATGATGTTCTATTCAACGAAGCTCTGAAGCCAAACGTGTTGCGCAGTTCGGCAAGTTTATCTGGTTCCAACTGCTGATGTCGCAAGTAGGAACCAATGACAGTTCCCATGCAGGCTCTGCATTCTTCGCTGGCGCAGCGAAAATCGTCGCTGTTCCTCGGTGCATCCTGCAATAGGATCTCAAGACTTGCGATAAACTCTCAATCAATGGTTTTATTCTCGTCCCACCGTGGTTGCGCTTGTAATTTAAATTTTAAAATTTACAGAAAATTAAAATTAACAATTTAACAATTTTATTTAAATTTGAATAGGCAGGAGTGACAAGTAAGAACCAACATCATTCACATTATGTACAGTAGTTTTAGTACGCGATGGTTATGTGTGCATGTACGTACACATACAGTATATGTAGTCTACGTACGTACGTACTGCAATCCTGTTATTGCTGCTGGACGGAATAAACTCGGACCATTTCTGGTAGCTGAGATCGGGAAACTGAAGCACTGCTTCCGCAATGGTGGCCGCTTGAAATCGGGCATCGTAGGCGATGCACTTGTCGCTGCCAGGATTTTTCACACAGGGACACTGCAACAACCTCTACTCATCTGATCAGCAAAGTTTCGCCCATAAAAATAAAACCGACATCTTTTTCTTACCTGATTGACTTTGTTGCCTCCTCTCTGCAACTGCTGGTGAATATTCTTGCGCCATTCGAAACTGTGCGGTTTCGCCGGTCTACTTGTTACTCGACGAAAATTATGATGAGATCCTCGGCCTGAAACGTCAAGTTTATGGGTTTGCTTGAAAAAGCCTTTTCTAGACTTGACTGATTAGTGATTACAGTGTCATAGACATAAATCGACCTCTTAGTGGGAAAATTACTGGTGACCGGAGTGGACTTACGGATTTGTAAAGGAAAACGGGGCGGTTGAGGTGATGGAAATCTTCGAGGTGCCGGAGCGCCGGTAGGACGAAAATTGAAGTGTCTTGGCCTATGAAACTGCGGTTGAACCACACATTGTAACCAAAGAATCAAACAGCACCAAGATCTCATAGTGTGTATAAAAATCATTTGCCGAACTGCATGCAGATGTACTGTACGGGTTGAAGGTAGTCGACCGTATATTTCGCCGGTTTTTTTAGCAAAAACGTGAGTCGTTTTTTTAGACAAATGGAATCACTAACCTCGTCACTAGGTACTTGAACAGAGATTCTTCCCCGCACATCAATTGATCATAATGGCAACTCTGCACATCCGAATGATTATAATGTACACGACGACATGCCATAATCGGCATCCTGCGCGTATGTATACAATACCTACCTAGGCCTAGTATGCTGTATAGTGTATAGTTCGCAGTGACAATAAATTTTGCGCATGCAAACAACGCTTGAAGAATCGGTAGTAGTTGAAGACGTTGCGCAAGACTGGAAAGTATGTCACACGCCATGGATGCGTCCTGTTTTGTGCATATGCATAGCGAATATTATGCACGGAGGTTGTAGATTTGATTATTATTGTCACACCTCACGCATGCTGTGCCCGCCGGAAAGAGAAGACAGACAGATACCGTATTTACCCATGCATAGCCCCATGTTTTTGTTGAGAGGTGCACAGAGGCATATTTTTTAGGTCAAGAGCACATGTTTTAGGGCATAAGTGAGGTCAAAACACGGTTATTCTAGTACAGGGTGTCTTTTTTCTCATGGATGATTTTGATTGCCAATTTCAACAGGTTACCCTGTACCGATTTCGCTCAAATTTTGCCCACATATTTCCGAGCGTTTACCATTTACTTGATAAAAATTTCGAGTTAAAATGCTGCACTGGCAGTGAGAAGTACAGCGGAGAAAATGAGATCACAATTTTTCAGCATTTTCACCATACTATTCGACTACTGCTACAATTCTTCCATCAAGATATCGAAAAACATGTCAAATGGCAATACTGCTGCATTTTTTTCGAATGGTACACGGCTTTGGATTGTCTTTGTAGACCCTTTCCGTCTTTGCACCCCATAAAAAATTCGGAAGTAATCAAATCTGATGATAATGGCTCATCAGCTGATGATGCAGCACTGATGAGGCATGAGCAGCACTAGACAATCTCTAAGCAATGCCACCAACACTGGTAATTGTTTTTTGTTCGTTCAGTACGTGTAGGTTCCATCTTGTTGAAACAACTTTGCTCCTTGGAAAGAGCCGTTGGGATCCAACAAACGTCTTTCAATCATTTGACAGTAAAAAGTCGGTAGAAAAAGCTCAAAATTGCCGTTTTGAAAGGAAGGGGATAATTCTGACTACCAATACAGCATTTTTCCTTGAAATTTTTACCAAGTAAATGGTAAACGCTCAGGAATATGTGGGGAAAATTTGAGCGAAATCGCTGCAGGGAAAGCTGTTGAAATTGGCAATCAAAATCATCCATGAGAAAAAAGACACCCTGTACAATACACCCCAAGCAGGCTTAGGTAGGTTTTGGTACTGTACAGTACATATGGGGCTATGCATGGGGGCTAAGCATAGGGCATTTTTTATGTTTTGCCAATATGGGGCTATGCATAGGGGGGGGGGGGGGGCTATGCATGGGTAAATACGGTACGTACGTATATGCATGATGCATCATGAATAAGATGAAAGGGGATCGTCAAAAGAAAAAAAAAAAAACCAGATGGCGCATCCTCAATACAAAACGTTCGAGCGTGAATTTTGTCCTTCCCAATTAATTTGTAAGCCGCCTGCTTTGTAATTCTGTAGTAATGCTGCTTTTTTTTGCTGAAGTTTTACAAAAATGTACATACGGACATACCTTTGTGACTGTCAATGCGCTTTAGCTACTAAAGTACTACAACAGTCACTAAACGTTCAAACACTTTGTCAAATTCCAGTTCTTATACAGTACGGATGTCTCGTTTTGACACACTGTGTCACCTCATCACTACACAACAATTTATCATGCAATCAGAAGATTGCATCGTCATAATTCACCCGCGCATGATGTTCATGTTGTCCGACGTGAAAACAAAACATGCGCAACATCAAACGCATAAACTGGTCATCAAAAGCTTGGTTGGAACGTGAAATATGCCTGCATCAAAGTACGTTCCGCACATCATAGTGACCGCAACAAGTAAAGTACTTTTACCGGTTACCGGCACCCATTTTTGCTGCCAGTAATTACTTTACTTTTACTGTTACCGGACGCCCTTTGAAAATCGTACTTTTACTTTACCGGCAATTTGAAAATTTTACCGGTACTGAAAAAATTTGGCAACAGTAAAAAAGTAAATTTTGTCAATAATTTAGCCGCACATCACTGGCTGCGAAACGTTTTCGTGCATGTTTTTGCTACAAATACTCAAATTTTCTTCTATGAAATGAATGCGTACATACATACAGTACATAAATTAAATACATACATGCATAGATACATATTGCATGAGCATTTTGAAGCAAATGAACACATATTTATTTATCCTACCAACTAAGTACAGTAGCACTAACTGGTAAAAACCCCTCCGAAAACCCCTGAAATATGTATGTTTTTACTTTTTACTTTACTTTTTACCGGCAGCAGTTTACCTTTTACTGGATATTGAGCAGCTTTGGTAAAGTAATTACTTTTACTTTACCGGCTGTTCCTAGTACGTACTTTTACTTTCCGCAGGTACGTACTTTTACTTTACCGAAATTTTCAAAAGTGCAAGTAACGGTCACTAGCACATCATCAAACAATGAGAGTGAAGTGAAGATCGTATAGTACATATGTACAATAGAGCACGGTGTCGAGTTGGCTAGCGAACATTTGGCAACGGCATACCATACAATCCAGTTTCCATCTGGAAGTGCAACAGCTATGTACGTAGCAAAAATATTAGCTTGCTAACAATACTAATACTGCAAAAGTACAGTATAGGTACTATGTACTACACGTACAGGACATACTTACGTACAATATGACTTCTTCTCTCCCTTTGTTTGGCCGGCTAATCACTGCAAGCATAGGAACGCATCAAGCTTTAAATACACATGCTCGCCGCTTCGTTTTATGTTCAAGTTTCAACCGCTGAGCGCATTACATATTTTGTTTCAGTTAGAACGAAGTCCAGTCGTGTGCTACGAAAGCAAGCTAGCTATACATTAGCTAACGAAGGTGAATTATTGTTATTATTATTATTCTACAATGCTACCGTACCCCATGCCGCCTCTCTGTTACCATCCAAGTCAACCATCGGCCTTCTCTGCTGTACAACCCTCGGTCCAAAAATCCATAACTGCATCTCCAAATCAGCAACAGTCTGATCAACCAATAGTAGAACAGCGCCGTGATCAAACGTCCACATCTACAACGGAAAGTTGGCATGACGTCATGAGATCCAATGGCGTCACGAGATCCAATCCAACTGCAGGCGGCGCAGAAGCATGGGCTCCTTGGCCAGTTTCCTCTGCAGTTATGCTCCCTCTTTCTCTAGACAGACGGCTACCAGCTCTTCGCCTGGGTAATGTTACCAGTACCAGTACCAGTGGTAATGCAATTTCAGAAACCAGAAACGAGGAAAGCTTGCCAGACGTGCAGCCAAGGAATCGAACCCTGGGCCTGGACCTCCCGACGGGTTTCGGCTCGCGAGCCAGGAATGGTACGGACGAGGATGGCAGCTATGACAATGATATCCAGGAGCTTCGCAGAAGGGTGACAGTTCGACCGTTCAAACTCACGGACCGATGCTTCGAATTCAGTTCCATCATTCGCGAACACATGCACGCGCGTATGCGAAACAGTTTATGAGGGCGGTTCAGACAACGACGCATTTTGCCTTAAAGGCAAGGGGTCCCCTAAACACCGACTTTCGAATTTTGAGATCAAACCAATTTTGTCATAAAGTATATTTTTATTCGTCGAGTCTTTTGCAAAAAACCCGCTTTACAAAATTCCTCTTCGTTCCCGAGTTATTTGATGATAAAAATCGATAAATTTTAGTACTGAAGACGTATTTGGGGAACCGGTACGGTACGGAAGGCGAGAAAGCCGGTCTCGTAATTCGTATATTAACTATCGAAGACATGCAAAATATATATATATTTGTGTATGCAAAATTCGTTTTTTTCCTAATTTTGTATTACTTTTATACTTATTCTTATTTACTTCGTTTCCTTCCTTGTAAGTAGTATAAATGTTATTAATACTTGACAACTTCCGTTTTGTAAGGTTGCTCAAGAAGTTCATCAAATTTTATGCTAACATTTTTTCCGTTGTTCATTATTATGCCTATGAGTACTTCAAACTAATAAAGCTTTATACGGTTTAATTTCCGTTTTTATGTTTGAACACATAACGATAGGTATTGCTATCTTTTCAGTATTCGTTCAAAATTGTTTTTTGTTCCTTTACTAGTTTGCCAGTATGATATTCCATTTATCGCTACTTTCATTATTCGTTTCTCGTTTTATTCTATCATTTTATTTGCCAAATATATATACTGCCCTTTTCGTTTTCCGAATTTCGTTTTGCTGTTCCATTTTCTCATAAATTTGGCGGGAATTCAAATGTTCGGCTAAAGACTGCTAATGTACTGCGTGGTTTTTCAAAAGGTTTATTTGAGATGACCGTGCATATTTTTCCATCAAATAAACGTTTTCAGGCGATGCGTTTGCTGGCCTAAACGGATGTTCTTCCTTCTTTCGTCAATATTTCCGTGAGGATGAAGAGGAAATATGTGGAAATTATCAAGGAAATGCGAAACGAAGGACACACTGCGCAACAGGTACATTCCAAGTAGCGTTTTTTAACGATTTAGGATGTAGTAAAAGGCGGACGCGAACGTGGATGGTCGAAGAAACTGTTGACGCCGAGAGTTCTATTGATTTATCGTTGGGCCTGTCAAAGTTGTAAGAACCGTTTGACCCATTGATAACGGGCGATTGAGAATATAATTTCTTTGCGTCAGTTGTTCTTTTATACTACTGTTGTTTAGCTCTGTTCGAATCCTATTCGCGTCCGCTTTTTAGCGACATACATAGTATTTTGCAAGGCAATTAGCACCTTTCCATTTTCTGTAATATTGACTTTGTAGAAGTGAATGTGTCCCTGTGTCCCTGCCGGTGTCCCTACTATGTCCTTGTACCGATATGGTACACATCCGGCATTATGCTGGAACACATCGTGAACAGTCGCTACAAGGCATTTTTTAAAAATGTAATCAAAAATTGCAAGTTGTGCGTTTTCAAAGTAGGATAAGGACGGGGCTTAGGCTGAGGCTTCCGCCTTTAGGCTTGTCCTAAGCTCATTTTGAATGGCTCAGCTTACATTCTTTGGTTACATTTTGTAAAAAAATAGCGGTTGTTCCAAGTTTTGTTCCAGTGTAACGCCGGGTGTGTACTATATGGGGACAGGTACACAGTAGGGACACAGGGACACAGTACTTCTAATACGTGTAGTAGTGTCGCTATATTTTTGATATCTACTTTTCGAATGATTTCTTTATTTTGCTGTGTGTTTTAGATCACGTTTGAGTTGGCTGCACGGTTTGGCAGAGTTCGCGGTTTGAGCTTTACACAATGAAATACATCGTCACTAAGTTGGGATTAAAATGGGCAGGCCATATCTCGGATGCTGATCTGGACTGGAGAAAGGAATGCTGCAACTTTATTCACATGCTGATTGAGAAACATGCACTCTGTTTATCGAGAGAGGCTAACAGTACAGGGTGCCCCACGTAAACCTACCTAACGAACCAGCCTTATAACTTCCGTATTACAGTAGATATCAAGCTGAAATTTTGTCCTCAGAAACCCAAGAATATGCCATTTGTTGTGGCAAAAATTTGAGCCAGATATGTCAACTAGGGATGAAATTACGAGTTTGTAAATTTGTGACCACGTTTTTCAACATTTTGAAGTCGCTGGTTCCGCTATTGACCTCGACAGCTTCTTGAAGGTTGTTATGGGCGGTAAATCGCCTGAACTTTTGTATCCTACTGTTCTGGACCGTGATGACGTTCAGACATTATTGTTCCGTCATATTTCAATGTTGGATGAGCTGCTTGACCATGCTTAGCAGAAGATTTTAGTCCCAAAACCACGCTCAGTGCGGAAAATGCGAAAAACAGGGTCCAACATTTCCAAGCCTGTAATTTCATCCCTAGTTGACCTATCTAGCTCAAATTTTGCCACAACAAATGGCATACTCTTGGGTTTATGGGGACAAAATTTCAGCTTGATATCTACTGTAATACAGAAGTTATAAGGCTGGATCGTTAGGTAGGTTTACGTGGGACACCCTGTAGATAGGCATGGTACATTACATAGTACACACGTATGTACTAGTATGTAAATGCTTGGGGCAGTACAATCACAATGTAAACCGAAAGCTCTTATCCTTATATCATATATATTTTG
>JASAMW010007316.1:0-13326 GCA_030247985.1 Epsilonema sp. ZAB3_2
TAATGTTCCTGTATTTACTCGTTCAGTACCGTATTGCTTTGTAGGTACTAATCAAATCAGTACAGTAGTACGTACCTGTACATTAATGTACGAATGTATGTACGTACGTACGTATGTTTGCTGAATATGAGATATGCACATATGTTGTGCTGAATATGAGATAAATAAATATTGTGACGCCACACTGCAAGCAGACGGGCTGGCATAACGTTCTAGGTATACCAACCAACATCGGATATTGTTTTGTTATGCCAACGCCAAGTATGAGCTATCCGCACCAGTAAATAAATGCGGTATTGTTTCAGTTCTTCTTGAGCTTATTCCTTCTTTCTGAGCATAGACAACGGCAGAGAAGTGCTAAAACCTTGTAGACTGCATAGCTGACAAGAAAGACGGCTGAGATGAGACCAAGGGCGACGTCAATAGAGAGATACTGGAGCAGGTGGAGCTCGTTGCCGGCTGGTTGCAGATTCGGCAGTTCCTGATACTCGGCCAGAAACTCCACCCATCGGACCAGCAGCTCTTCCGGCTTGTTCGGCCGCTTCTTCAACATGGAGGCCATGCGCCGCGCAGTTTTCTGCATCCTGAAAAATGTGCCAGACAATAGACATTATAGGGTACTGTAGGGTAAAGGTAAATCTGGACACGGGGGTAAACCCGGACATCTAGTATATATCTCACCATCCATACGTACGACCGATTGAGACAAGTGTTCTACCAATCGATTCCTTGAACTCTCTCTGAAGACGCAAGACATGATGGAATAGTCTTTAGCGCGGGTGTACTCTATTAAGACATATGAGCACAAGAGAAGCAGTTTGAAAAATTGGGCAGCCAGTGCGTGAGTCGAACACGCAACGCAGAACGGGATTACGCCCCTATTAGCGCACACCACTATCTGACTGCACAGCTCAATTTCTCAAACTCCCACTCTTGTACTTCACGTCTGTGCCGCACGTCTGTGCGTGCCAACAAAAGAGCGTGTGCGAGTCCGGTGACCAAAGTACAAGAGTGGGAGAAATTGAGTTTGAGAAATTGAGCTGTGCAGTCAGATAGTGGTGTGCGCTAATAGGGGCGTAATCCCGTTCTGCGTTGCGTGTTCGACTCACGCACTGGCTGCCCAATTTTTCAAACTGCTTCTCTTGTGCTCATATGTCTTAATATTGAACTCTCTCTGTCAAATGAGCTACTATGTTCATCATTAGCTGAAGCGGCAATTTCCCAAAAGCTTAGGTGTACCCCGTGTCCGGCTTTCCTCATAAGTACTACCTACCCTACATCCTGTATGTGACAAAATAGCCATGAACAACCTTTCAGAAAAGCATACATGAAAATAGAACGATCTTCAGGTGTCCCTTCACTTTGGTTGTTCTTTTAGTTTTGATTCAATCTCACAATTTTTTCTTGAAGAAACACAGCTTTTCCTTCCTGTCTGTCTGGCTCCCATCTGGATATTCATTAATCAGTAAATTAATGATTAATTAATGATTAATTAATGATCAATTAATGAACGATTAATGATTATTAATGATTAATGATTTAATACAATATTCGCTTACGTTGGCGATAAAGCTTTCATCAGCTTTTGAGCAATAACTTCTTGCGATAGCGACAGCTTGTCCAGTCCGACCCCGATGCCGTGACGCTCAGCCCTCTTCATGTTGCCAAACTGATCTCCAAAGAGCGGCATGGCGATCAGTGGAACTCCAGCGTGGGCCGCCTCCAGGAAACTGTTGTATCCACCATGAGAGATGAAGGCCATCATTTTTGGGTGCCCTATGCTATGCAGTACAGCGTATGATTACAGTAAAGAAACGTTACGTTGTACATTTTTTCTTGACGTACATATAGTACGTACGTACCCACCAGGTCAGCAAGAGCATTAGTAATCCATCGCATGGACCACCGTAAGGTAAGTGGTCCACGTTTTCACACAAAGCAGAGTGAACTTGACTGTGCAAGGAAGGACTCCTATATTTTTGGGGCAGTCACTTTCTAGAAGTTCTGTCCCGTTTGTATGGAAACGTGGACCTCTTTTTGTGGTCCATGCGATATTACTTATGCTCTGTTATTTGCGGGGACTCATGGTATACGTACCCTACGTACGTAACGTAGGTACTCACCAAGGAGATCAGTTTGTGGTACCCATGGAGACAGGTGGACATTTTTGAAGCGTTTTGCTTCCGGAAAATCGTGGCTCTCATACTTCCAGATGAATGTGTAGCCAGAAAACTGGGCGAAAGCATGCAGAAACGCCATTTTGTACTCAAACGGCATGACGGTGCTGTTCACCACTGATCCCATTGAAAAGAGCACAACGCCATCTTTGGCACCGTCCAGCAGTCGTTGCCATTCCTGCAAATAGTACTTCCTGTTCCTATTGACCCGTTGCGCTAAGACTTTCGGGTGGTCGCGAGGTGGCCCGCGGCTGGTATTCATTCAGCATACATCGCGAACACACAACATCGGTTAGCGGAACTGGTCAAATGCAAATTCGCCTGCATCGCGACGACTGTACTGTCAAGAATTCATAACGTTATCATTCTCTCTCAGCCATTATATGGAGGCTCTATATCCGAGGCGAACTGGCCTAAAAGAGTCAATCGTACTCTATTCTACACTTATGAATTCTTGCTGCGCTAGAGAATATACCGATTTGAGCGGATTTGGCTTGGTCATTCCCACGCCGCCGATGTAGACAATCTTATGCAGAATTGGTCTTGGAAAATCCAGCAGTTCAATGCTATTGACGAAGGCCAGTGGACTTTTGGCAGCAATGTCGCCCAATCTGGGGAAATCCGGTCCGAATTTCTGTCGAAACAGTTCCGTCTGTGGCTGGAGAAACACGCAGTCTATGTAGTTTGTCATTACAACCAGTCCGATCAGGTTCTTAACTCTCTCCCAGTAGCTCATACGGTCGTCCATGCTACTGACAACGTTCGGCACGTAGCTGGTGATGGTTGGAGCGCCCAGATAGTAGGCCATGTGATCCAGCAGCAGACCGGAGGATACCCAGATGTAGCTGGGTATGTTTAAAGGGGGATCTGGTGGGATAGTTTGTATGGAGAGGCAAATTTCAAATTCTAACATTTGAAAGCACGCCTTTCTATGTAAAATCGCATCCACTTTTGAACTAACCCCATGTTCTGGAGTCGATTTTTGCCTCTGTGAAGCGGCGCCCCAGTTAGAAAGCTCGAAATAGGCCAAAGTGTTGCGAATTCCCCTTTCTAACTGGGGCGCAAAATTTACTCCAGAATGTAGGGTTAGATCGAAAGAGGATGCAATTTTACACCGGACAGGCCCCTCAAAAGTCAAAAATATGAAATTGGCCCTTCCCGTACTAAATTCCCGCCAGATCGCCCTTTAACAGGCGCAGGATGCCCATCGGACACGGGCTGTACATGTGAACCAGCGCGATGTCCGCCTGTACGGAACGCAAGCGGTTCATCACCTGCTGGTTGCTGATCTCCTTTTCGCAAGCCTTCTTCATTACGTGACCGAAGGCGGCACCCACACTCCAGTTGAAGGCGTTGCTGCGGAATGCATTGGGGCCGAAATCGCTGATGGAGCGCCAATCCTGGCGATCCACTATCTCCACCTTAAAGGGCGGATCCGGCAAAGAGTTACATAAATTCCATAAGTGTAAGCGAGCATCGATTTTTGAAATTTTCTTGCGCGAACCAAGCAGTTTTTAAGAGATGCTACGACAAGAGAAGCAGTCTGACAAATTGGACAGCCAGTGCGTGAGTCGATCATGCAGCGCAGTACAGAGTACACTACTCCATCCTGTCCTGCGTTTCCAAAGCAGTTTTTATGCTGATTTGTTCGATCGCCACTCCTCTGTCTTGTTGCAGGCAAATGCATCGAATCAGCAGAACAACTGCATGAATTCATCCAGGAAGAATTTTGATAAAAAAGCGATGCTCGCCTTCACTATGATGGTGTACAGACAAGGTCGCGCGTGGACCACAATCTCGCGAAAAAATTGCCTGTCGCGACTGCACGCGTGCATGTCGCGACAAGATGCGTGCAGATCGCGATCAGATGCGTGCAGGTCGCGATCAGATGCGTGTTCGTCGCGTCCAACACGAGAAAAGAAAGATGAAACGAAAGAGCAGAGCAGGAAAGATGAAAGACAAGAGGAAAGTAGGCCTATCAAGAACGGAAAGTCAGTCAATAAGAACCAAGCCGCACCAAATTGCTTGGTAACAAGTAGAACAGCAATGCTGTACAGAAAAATGGAATAGAATGACATTTTATTCTTTTTCAAGCATACAAGGCAGTTTAATCGTCATTTCTTGTTCACAAAAACCGGCCTTCTTGAACAGGCATATGGTATAATCTGTATAGGGAGAGTTGTTTGTGGGCATGTGCCTTTGCCTTTCTCTGCGTTTGCATATCCAATTCATGCAAGAGCAGGAGTATGCGTAAACTGCACAGCAAATGCAACACCCCATATCCAAACTTCTTTTGCTGGACAGACTATACTCAGTGCTCATTCAAAGGGACATATTGATTGACTGTTCTTGTCATACAACGCATACATTTTACTGATACACTTGCTTATGTTTGTGTGTTTGACTTGGTTTGCTAGCTAGTTGGCTCTAAATAGCGCTGAAAATAGAAATATTCATATGCTGTTCAGCCCTGCATGCAATTCTTGTCCATAGGCCTAACTGTTTCATTTCTCCTGCGACTTTTTCCTGTTCCTTTTTGTTTTTCGCTTTGCAACCATGCTGCTATAGGAGTCCTTGCAACACTGCACCCAAGCAGGACGTGACTGACACGCATCTTGTCGCAACTTGCACGCATCTTGTCGCGACTGACACGCATCTTGTCGCGACTGGATGCGAGTTATGGTGCGCACGCGAACTTGACTGTATGTACAATCTTTGCCGCATCCGCCCTTTAATTTCAGTGGTCAGCTTCGATCCGCCCTTCCGCGCATCCGGATTGTACTGCGGCCGGTACATGGTCACGTTGTGTCCGGCTCGAGCCAAAATCTCGCCGATTCGATACGAGAACAGCAGCTGGCTGTTGCTGACTGTCGGTACAAAGATGAGGACTTTGTACGCGGCTGTAGTCCAACCGCCGAATAGCAGGAGGAACAGGAGGCAAGAATGGTGCAGCTGCATGATTGCTTTGCACTGTAAGAACACACTGGGGAGGAAGAAATCAAATCAAATCAAATCCTCCAGGCACTGCATAAGTGCGTACCTTATGTACATACATATGTAACTTACCTGAAAGGTACGCGTGTAGTTATACACACGTGTAGTTATCATATGTTATACACATACCGTATCTGTACACTACATCTCACATACACTATGTACACATGTGCGTACCCTACGCTGATGCATGCTACATGTACGTACATACACGCGTATGTATGTACACGGATACGAATATGCTGCCTGAAGTCACGTAGAATTATTGTTTACTTTTGTTTTGATAATCTGCAAAAATAATACTACTCCTGGCTGACGACCTAATCTAAGGCTAAAAATTGATAAGTGCCCAATGCCAATACTCTACATAAGCATCTCGGTCTAAAATCGTGGGTTTTACTTACAGTAATCCCACCCTAACCATTTTCGTCAATGTCCTCGGAACAATAACAAGAATATCAAAGCACGTGCGTTGCCAGCTCCGACCAGACTAATCAAATAATTGCCAAATTTCACGATTTACCACCAAAACCACTACACAACGTACGTATGTTCATACATACGCCCAACAGCAGTGCCCTGAGCAACATGATATTGAAGAAGCTTCTTTAGGCCTACCCCTATACCCGATACATCACATTACATGTACCTACCACAACAGAACATACATATGTAGGTTATATCATAATGCTCTTAATGGTGTTCGTGTGCTGCTCAAATCTGGGTTAAAATTCGGTGATATGAGATCACTGTTTGGAAACAAGTGATACTTTTCTTCACCACTACTGCCGCGTAAAAAACAACTGGATTCGTCACTAAACGCGATGTAGTGGATTGACATAACACGTCTTTTCCGCTAAGCTTGAGCCGATGTCCATATGGTTTCTGCTTCGATAGTAAAGCTACTGTTCGCCACGCTTCTATTCCTGGCGAGCAACTCTCACCTGCAACGATTGAACGGTGTCAAAGGCGATCAGAAGATGGGAAACGGCAGCGGCGGCAGGAGAAAGCGTCAATTCGGCTTCATGGGTGGTCCACCTCCCCCTCCTCCGATGGGAATGGGACCGATGGGCATGGGTATGGATGTTCCGCCGTTTTTTGGCAACGATCCCTTCAGCGGTACGTTCGGACTGCTGAGGAAGATCCCTGTGGAGTTGGGTGGCCAGGACTACGGGGTGGGCGTGACGCGTGGACCCGGTGGGGCTTTGGTGGATACGACGTTCGGCGGCGGATTCGGCGGTGGAAGACCGCCAGGTTTCAGAGGGGGCGGGCCACCGCCTGGCCCCTTTGGAAATGGACCACCGCCGGGACCATTCGGAAATATGGCCTTCGGCTTCGGTGGCATGGGATTGGAACAACTGGAGTACTTGGACAGGGTAAGGACTGTGGTGTGTGGTAAACCCGGCCATGGGAGCCACCGAAGAGTAGACCAGGTACGTACTTGGGTGGCCGGGCCGGGCTTATTTTAGAGCTGGTTAAAAGGCCACTAAATGACAGAATTACGAATGTCGAATGTCGACCTACCGTACCCTGATGCTTCGTACCCTATTCGCCTTGCTCCATAAGAGCAGAGTTGTTCTTTCGACCTACCCGTCAAATTGAGCTGTAGTTATCACATCGAAACGCAAAGCACGCCGAAGCAATTTTTTACGCAAAGTACGCCGAATTTTGAGCTGTAGTTATCACACGTCTACAGTACAGCAGCTCAAATTATCGGCGGGGAAGTCGAAACGACAACTGCTCTTATGGAGCAAGGCGAATATACGTCCAAACAGTTTCACTGTGTGTTGTTTCAGGCGGGCTTATCCTGGATGATCGAGCCGAGAACTCATAGCATCAGCTTGGATGGTAACGGTGAACTATGGAGGACGCACCCTGTCAATCCTTACGAAGAAGTGGTAAACAAAACTCTGCTTTGTTCTTGCCCAGGGCACCTATTGTATGCAGAGCAGAGTGTCTCAAAATAAACCGTCCATCTTTTTTCATTACGAGGCTAATTTTGTTTGGACAATGACAGAAGAACCCCTAATCGGCGCTATCAGTTCGCGAAAAACCCTCGTTTTTGACCGCCGGGGAAAGAACGTGTTTGACCAGCTTCCACTTGGGCTATGAAGCTCAAATTTTGTACACATCTGAGTTGAAGCCTTTGCTAGTACAAAATACAAAAAACCGCATGAAAATTTAAGGTGTGGTTCCAGAGTTACATGCACTGGAAGGTGGACGGTTTATTATGAGACACCCTGTATGTACTTGTATGTTCAGTACGTACATACACACACTGTGTGTAACTGCGTACACACACACATGCAGTAATCCGACTAAGTACCCGTAAGTGCTGACCTAGACCATGCTCTATTGACCATGCTTGCAGCTTGAGAGCAAATGGATTGTAAATCCCTTCTCCAGTTTTCGCCAGAGGTATGGAAGAAGAAGCTCAAGCCGAGGCAAAATGGCTTATGGCGCCAACAAGGTCTGAACCTGAACTAAACCCATTGCCGCCGGCGTTTTCGCTTTCTTTTGTCGCCATTGCGTGATTTAGCTGCCTGTATGGAATGTAAGCAGGTCAAGCAGGTACTGGTATGTTGTGTACGTAATACGCATACACATTTGTGCATTATCAAGGATTTTATGGTTGTTCGGATAAAAACGCTGCATGAAGTTGTGTTGCATAAACGGCACATTATGTAAGAATGTAAGTAAGTACTAATGTTCACAATAAAACAGGGCGTCACGTACTGAAATGGACATTCACATTACAACGACCAATGGTTGTTTGTTGGTGAATGAGTGCGAGATTCGGTGTGCGATCAATACGTTTCCAATATATCCTTCACGACGCTTATTTGTTGCCTTGTCGCTTTTGATGCTCAGTCATGACGTTGAGAAGCGGACGGACGGCGATGCGCAAGCAGAACATGCAGCAGATGCAGAGGATGAGCGCCTTGATGCGGTGATCCTGCGGGCAAGCGTCCGTATACTCGATGGTATAGAGCGTGCGTTCCGCGCGTCCGGAGCCGCTGATCTTCGGATAAATGTCGCCCATTGCCACATGTGCGGTGTCCTGGACGTGACTGACGGCGCCGGAAAAGCTGAGACCCATCTTCTGCATCATCTTCTGCTTCGACGTCTGCTCCTTAAAGGGGGGATCTGGCGGGAATTTAGTCAATTTACTACGGGAAGGGCAAATTTCATACTTTTGACTTTTGAGGGTACTGTCCGACGTAAAATTTTATCCTCTTTCGATCTAAGCCCACATTCTGGGGTCAATTTTGCCTCTGTGAAGCGGCGTCCCAGTTAGGAAGGGAATTTCGCAACACTTTGGCCTATTTCGAGCTTTCTAACTGGGGCGCCGCTGCACAGAGGCGAATTCGACTCCAGAACATGGGGTTAGATCGAAAGAGGATGCGATTTTACTAAAGTAGGTGCTTTCAAAAGTTAGAAATTCGACATTTGCCTCCCCATACAAATTTCCCGCCAGATCCCCCTTTAACCACGCGCAGGAAGGGAGGGTCGTTGTCCTCCGCGTCCGCGTCGTACACGTTGAAGCGGTTCTTGGCCTTGGCGTTCTGCATAATGTGAAAGAGGATGAGGCCGCTGGAGTGGACCAGGTTGAAGACCGGCGTCTCACCCCGGCGTCGGTTGCTGCTCGAGATGCTCTCCTCTTCCGCGAACTGCAGACTCAGCAGCTTGTTGTTCTCTTCCTCCTCATCTTCCTGCAGCATGCACAGTTTACTGTACCCTATGTATGTACAGTGTATGTACAGTTGAAAGCAGATACCGCTGCAGCATGGATCAGTCACGGGCGGAAATGTGGCCCGGCGTTCGCCCGACAGTGGTCGGCCGGCCGGCCGGACCAAACCAAGAAAAACACAAATTGGCCGAAGCCCTTCGCCTTCCTCCACATCCCTGCATAGATCTTCTCCCTCCTCCCTCCCTCTTTCCCTTCCTCCGCTACGCAGAACCTTAGTGTACAGTAATCCTCTTCATGACCACTCAAGAGGGATAGGAAGCAGAAGCTCGTCCGTTTCGTCCGATGTCTTGGGCTGGGACGAAAAAGTCCGGACCAACCGGCCTTTTGGGATCAAGAAAAAATCCAAATGAATGAAAAGTTGTCTACATGAGTGTATACTGTACCTACGTAGGTATGTACAATATCTCTAATGCGCGCGCGCGTACCAGATTTCTGATATTCATGGCGTCCGGCGTGACGTCCGCGCGAAAGAGGAGCGTGTGCTCCGGCTCCTGGAAGATGGAGAAGTAGACGGGCGGAAAGTCGGTGTGGTTGGCGGAGAGGAAGGCGTCGCAGGCGAACTCGAACGGCTCCCAGCTGTTGATCTCCAGCGTCAGCTGCGTCGCCTGCTTCAGCGGCTCGAAGCCCGTCAACTCCTCCGCGTCCCGATTCAGCATGCCGACGGTGGCCTGCTCCGCCTTCTTGAAAAAGCGCCGGAGGCGTCGAAAGAACGGCATGATGTCTTCAATTATTTTGTAGCTCAAATAATTCAGTTTTAGTTTTGCAGCAACATGGATGTGACTCAATAGGAATAAACAGATAACCACGACAACTGGTTGCTTGCACAAGCTAGGGTAAAGTTGTAAGCTACAGTAAGCTGTCTGTCTATGACATAAAATAGTGTGCGTGGCGTTTGTAGCTAAGGCTAGCTCGCTGGAAAAATATAGGGTACTGTGGGGTAAACCCGGACACCTAAGTTTTTCTGAACTTGCCGCTTCAGCAATGATGAACATAGTAGCTCATTTGAAAGAGGAGAGTTCAAGAAATCGATTGGTAAAATACTTGTTCCAATCGGTCGTGTGGTTGCTGAGATATACAAACCGGGTTTACCCCCGTATCCGGGTTTACCCCACGGTACCCTACCAATGATAATAGTCTTGTGTGTAGCAAAGGTACATACCCTACATACTAACGTACCTACGTACGTATGCCTTACTTGTTACGTGTTCATGTCATGGTAGTATGGTACACATGTAGCTGGTAGGCAACCGAGTGATAATGATAATGATAACGATAACACCGAGAGATAACTATGGAAAGAGAAACATGATATGACTCAAGCAAACTAAAGCCGCGGTTACGACAAAAGCGTGTATCCAAGGTGGCGTGAAGCAAGCATTATTTTATTTTTATTATTTAGCACTGCTGGCCCTGCGGTTTGTTCATTTTTCGCATACAAGGTGGATGAGTGAGCGCATTTGGTTTCAAATGGGACATGTGGAAGCCGGGTATCTATGGGTGATAGAGAGTCGCGATTAAAATTTCTAATCAAAAGATTCATACGCGCTTCGGATTATTGTAACGCGTTTTATCAAACCAGCTTTTAGTTAGCACCAAACTCGATACATCCTTACACCTACACCTACACCTACACACCACCAGAGTATGCAGGTATAGCTACATTTATTAGGGCCAATAAAGTAACGAAAGGTACGGTTTGGTTGCCTGCATGAAACAAAGGTATCAATAAGCTTCAATGATATCCGACCTTGGCAAGTTATGAAGCTATAATAAAAGAAAAGTCACTGAACATAGGTACGAAAGTAGGTATGTACGTTCAGGCAGGTACGTACGTATTTTTTTCCAGCCCCCAGAACTTGGCAGTCACTTATGCTGTCATTTCTGCCTCAAATAGCCTTAGAATGGAGGCTGCAAACAAATAATTACAGAATTTGCAGACCGATACATACAGGAGGCCCATATAAAATTATTGAAAGCGTGGGCCGTAATTTCCATCCGTACTGACATCGACATCGCTCTTTTCGTGAGGTTCAGTTCAGACACGTTTCAGCCAGAATAATTGTCACATAAATGCCTAAAGTCACCAGCGGAACGAACGATATTGGATTGGTCATGCATTCCAACACGAAACGGAAAGAGGCAGACTGTATCCTAAGGGAGAAGCAGTAATTATCCAGGTCCTTTTTGAAGGCTGCAGCATTTTCATTACTAACCACACCAGCAAGAAGCGAGGAAGCTTTTTGTTTTCGAACTGGTACACACAAAAGGGTTCATTGGAGAACATACAGCACAGTCCACATGGCCGTCTAAGTGAATATCCTATAGCTCCTATCTATTTTCTTCGCGCCAACGCATCAGATAGATCTGATAGATAGGCCTGCCTACTGGAAGAAAAAAGTAGGACAGTAGAAGGTAGAAGCGGAGAGAAGAAGGAAAGTAAAATGCGATGCGGCAGAATACGTGTCCCTTGTTTGGTGTTCAACTGTTCACTTCTCCTGCCTTCGTTCAAAGCCTAAATAGATAGGTAGGTACCACTTACGTACATACATAGGACACAGTCATCAAGCTATTTGCGATTAAATAACCGTCACAAATGTCAGATGTGTCACTTGCTAACATTCAAATTAGGCACTGTACATTCTGGGGGCAACAAAATGTGTGGCCATAAATTTCGAGCCTTGATGGCGTACATCAGGTCTTGTCGTGTTGTACACTTTAGTTTCAACCGTGTATATCCACAGAGATTGTCCGTGGTGCTTTGCTTTTCCGATAACTCGCAGTCACACAACTGTCAACAATCGCCCAATAAAAGATGCAAAGAAAGAAAAGAAAACGAAACACGAAAGATAAAAACTTGAAAGAAGAAACACGGGGGAAGCTTTCTGGTTGGGGCAGTTTCGTGGTTGTTTGCAAAAATTTAGAGCAAAATGGTAAGATAAAATACACTTTGAATTTGACATATGTGTGTTTTGTTCGGCAGTAGTGAATAGTGATGCGGAGACTGTTTGCGTGTATTTGTAGGTGCGTGTGAAGGCGCACGAGTTACGTGGGAAGGAGAAAAAAGAGATGCAGCGGCAGTTGGACGAACTGAAACAGGAACTGGCCTCGCTCAGAGTCGCCAAAGTCACACAAGGAGCCGCTAGCAAATTATCCAAAATGTATCCTCGTAAAAATCCACCTTTATCCCATTCATATTTAACACATACCCCGACCTGTCGTCATTGTTGACAACAACTCGTGCGTTTGTTGTCGGTTTTGTTGTCGTTTTTTTGTTTGTTGTCCGTTTTGTTGTCCGTTTTATATGGGTGTCGGTTTTGTTGTCGTTCGTCAACACCCCTATAAAAACGGACAACAAACAAGAAAACGGACAACAAAACCGACAACAAATGAAGGAAGTTGTTGCCAACAATGATGCCAGGTCGAGGTATGTGTTAAGATATGCACTGGATGAGGTCGCAATTAGCGCTGCGCACACGTAGTGCGGTTTTTCTTACAAAACTGGTCTATTTTTATGCACATTTTATTTCCTTTTTTGCCAAGAAACCAACAAGTGACGGTTATTTTGCTAATAAGTAAAGGAAAATGAGCATTAAAAATAAACAATTTTGCAACAAAAAGCGCTGAATGCGACCCCGGCTATCATAGATGTGGTTCAAAGAAGGGAAGTGTAAAAAGTTTATAGGGTACTATGGGGTAAACCTTCCCATTGGGAAAATCCGGCCACCTAAGTGTCAGGGCTACAAATAGGATACCAATACGATTCCTTGAACTCTGCGCTTCAAAATAGCTCTGTGTGGTTCATTTTTTGCTGAAAGAGCAAGTTAAAAGGAGCTTAGGTGGCCGGTTTTACCCCATGACCGAATTTACCACATAGCACCCCGGCATTGAAACCGTCCTTCTGCATAAGTATGTATTTTGCATTTCAGTCGCATTGTGCGCAAGTCGATTGCTCGCGTTTTGACGGTGATGAATCAGCACGACGAAGCAAGAGCTGAGGAAGTTTTACAAGGTTACCAGAGAAGTTGAGCGCTGGTTCTGTATGGTGTCTCGTTCGGTGGTACGGTTTGAGGTGGGCGCATGCCACACTTCACAATCACTGATTGATAGTGCGTTACATGCGTTTTGTAACATACTTAGTCGTTTCACCGAGAGTTAATGCCGCGTTCACCGTACGTCCGAACGTCCGGCGTATCTAGGAGTACTTGGCACACCGCAATCAACGAACCAAACTACAGTACATAAATGGGGTACATAGGGTACTGTGGGCAAAACCCGGGCACACCGTGTATATCTTAGCGTTAGCAACCATGCGACCGATTGAGACAAGTATTCTACCAATCGATGCCTTGAATTCTTATATTTCAAATGAGCTACCAACCAAACCATCTTCATCACTTGCTGAAG
>JASAMW010007318.1:0-12019 GCA_030247985.1 Epsilonema sp. ZAB3_2
AAAAGTGTTACGTACTGCGTACGTATGGCAATAGCGTCCGAGGCCAGTAGTAGTGTACGTAAACTAGTAGTTCTAGGTATGTAAGGCGAGTTTAGCCAAAAGTCGCCGGACCGGTCCCTGGTGGGGTTGCCTAAGCCCGCAGCTGTGTCCGAGGGTAACGGGTTCGATTCCCGTTCGGTCCTATTTCTCTCCCCCCCCCTTTTCGGGGCCCGGCTATCGCCATACGGAACGCGGCACGTCACAAAAGAGACAGCCTACTACTGTCGCAATGTGGGGGCAACTTCGGACATTCAGGCTTTTCTTGTTCAGCCAAAGCTAAAAGTGACCTTTCGAAAAAAACAGCTGGGTCGGCTACCGTATTGGGTAGCAATTTTGCACATTACGTGTAATAATCGTGCCCTTTCATTCAAGCCGCTTTGGCAAAAATCAAAAGATAAGTTTTGTCATGCCCACTTAATACACTGCCAGCAAATTTCAGGTGTCCGAACTTACCCCGCTTACCCCCATTCCCTCATTCAATAAGGTTACAAAAGTTAAGGTAAGGTAGGTAGTAGTATACATACATACGTACCTGCACAATGCCAGGAACCACATCTGGCAAGATTTTCACCAACTCGTCATAGTTGAACTGCTCAAGCACCTGAAGAAAAAAGACATGGCATTAGCAAACAGTGCGCTGTTTCATGAAAATTATCATAATGCAAATATTCGGTAACCTGCTAATGGAAATGCATAAAAATTATTTAGGTCATTGTATTGTGCAAATTTTGATTGTGCCCTGCCCTGTACATGTTTTGATACTTTTCACTCACTGTACTGGTCATACAATTCTGTCCACGTAATGTTTATACAAGTTTTATTGCTTTTGCATGTGAGTGTGCATAATTGGTTAGGCATGCCTTTGCGTTTTAATTTTAAATGACGAAATTGACAAGGAGCGCCATAAAATGCGGACAGGATATGAGCAACTTTTGTTTGATCTTCTCATCACATGCAAAGCTCTTCGTCGCCTTTGACATTCAGCATGATTAGCTACTCTATATGAGCCTTGGCGCACCTTTTTGCTACGGCATGCAGCTAAAGCAAACAATCAAGGGAGAAGCAGCTACATAGCCTCATTACAAAAGGCGCCAGTCTTATTGGGTCGACAAGATGAAGTGATAACAATACGCCTGCAAATGCGCGCATGACAGTGCAAAAGCCTTTTATTATACAGGACAATAAAATCAAAATGTAATGGGCTTTATGTCGATGAGGCAATCACATTACACTGTTGTAGAGTACACACTTAGCCGCTGTGGATGGCTCGCCTAGCTGTGAATGTCACACAGTTTTATGACTTGAGTGTAAAGGGCAAAGTGCACTATGAGTCTGCGCAAAGACAAAACGACAACGGCGCTAGGCATGTACCTGTACCTGTATGTACTCTGTCTGTACTGTACAGTATGAAATCGGGATGAAATCCCCATTGCTTCATTTTGCCTTTTTTCCACGCCCACTGCAACTTCAACTAATAAATTTCAAAATGGCCGCCGCAGCTGCAGGTATGGGAATGGGTATGGCAACGTGCGACATATGCGAAGACGAGGTGCAGGCATTGAAAGTCCTTCCCTGTGGAGGACAGCACAAACTCTGTGTCATCTGCCTGGAGAGAATGCTAGGCGGAAGAAGCTCCCTGAAATGTCCCCAATGTCGCCAAAGATGCACAATCGGCGATTCAGCGGCCTTGCCCACTGTCCGCTTTGGCCTAGTCCAGTGTGACATCTGTCATCTGGAAAAGCCAGCCCTAGACATCAACTGGTGTCCGAAATGTGTACAGTTGATTTGCAACAAATGCTGTGTACACGACCATCAAAAGAAATATGGCCTCAGCCACGAAGTTTTCAGCTGGGAATCCCTAACAGTGGTGAAGGACGTGGAAAAATATTCCAAGCAGTTCCCCAATGATGACCCACAGAGAAAACCACCAACCATCAATCAAGAGAGCCTAAAAGTAATCGATGATGCTGTGGCTAAAATAAGAGTACAGCTTATAGAAAAACATAAAGAAGCCAATGACAACATCCGAATCAAGCCCCCATTTCACGAGTGCCTACCTGAATTATTTGGTAACCTGAATTTGGATGAAGCAAATACTATCACAGACAACCAAGACCGACTGGATCGAGTAGCACAGAAAATAGGAAAAGCCGGATCTGGCAGAGGAGACATTTTGGAAGGCTATGCCAGCTTGGTGCAAGGAAGCCAAAAGCAAGCTGTCATCAACAGCTTGGGAAATATCGCAGGGGCAGTAGATGTGCTGTGGCAATCGGGTGACATCAGCCACAAGCCCATTCCTCCACCAAAGCCACATGCAGCACAACAACAGGCGCAGGGGCTGAAGCTGGAGGAATGCGTGAAAGAGTGGGCTGGCCACAAGTCAGTGGTGCTTACAATGGATCAGTTGGCGCAAGCGAAAGGTAACGAAATTCTTAAGGAAAGAAATGGAATTACACAATGGGTGTATGAAGGAAACGGGCCCAACTTGGAGCGGCTCTTTGACATTGTTGCAAGAAACGATAGGCTTGGGATATCACAGCTGCGGTTGGAGATGACGTCGCCATGGCCAAATGCATTGGTTCCGGTGATGAAGCCGCAGCTGATGTTCAGCATCACATGCTTAGAGTTGGTAATCCTATACAACCTGTCGCCTTCCGACATCAACAGGTTTGCAGTTTTGCTTAGTTCCCTCCTGCCAGCCCTACCGAAACTGACTGACCTTGTCATCGCTAACTGTGACAAGAGTATGTCAGGCATCGGCGATCTGTTCCCACTGCTTCCGTCCAGCCTGAAAGGGCTTCAGCTGAATCGCCTGGGTTCAGTACAAGATGTGGACGTGATGAAGATCCGCGAGTTCATCCGTGGAAGTCAAGTGTATCGGCTCGTTGTGCTTCCAGTGGATGCATCAGCTGAGTCGACCATCAAGCTGCTGCAGGGGCTCAGCTCATGTCAGAATGTGACGTTGAGCGTGTTCAACACACAGTTGACTGAGCAAAATGAGTTGCTGATTCTGGAAGCTGTTGAAGGATGGCGGCATCTGAAGGAGTTGTGGTTGGAGGGTGGCAAGTGGAGTGCAGAAGGCCAGCGGAAGCTCCACCAGGTGATCGGAGCACTCAGCCTTCAACAGCTGTGTGTAGACAACGGGTGCCAGGTACCGGATATGGCGGCGCTGAAGATTACGTGCACAAGACGCAACATCACCCTTGAAAATTTCTAGATCATGCATGAAAAATCCACAAAGGGTAACCACGCTGACACTAATTAAAGATGATTGCATGTCAAAATTGATATCCTATCCTACCCAAGTAGAGGTGCTTGGTTGAATTGATTTTGATTGTCACTGTGTGATTTTGCTTGTACAGTACGAAAAACATATATCCACCATTTGTTTCACACAATCAGTTAGCGACCAACCCAGCTGGGAACAAGGTCCAGCAGTACGTACAACAAACGAACACTAAACTCAGCTCGAAGCATATTGAGTGTACCTGAACCAAACTGAATTGGTCGCAACAAACAACTGTAGGGTACTGGGGAGTAAACTCGGCCTCCTAGCCCCTCTGAACTATTGCTGCTTCAGTAAATGACGAACCAAATGGCTCATTTGAAAGAGGAGAGTTCAAGCAATCGATTGATAAAATATTTGTTTCAATCTGTGTTGCTCTGTTGGTGGTGTGATTGGAAAAGGTCACGATTATAACTTCAGTTGAGAAATAAAATCTTGTGACATGAACCCGTGCCACAAAATGGCGCAGTCAGTAGGATGAACAAAATCCTGTTATTTTCACTCTGTTGTTGTCTTTTGCCCATAATGTCCGGTCCCCTTCGACAGGTCATTGGTCCCGCACACAAAAGATTGCGAACCTATCTTGAAAATGGCACAAAATCTCTCCAAATCGATCCCTCTAAATCTCCCGAAGAACAACTTGACAAATTGCACGATGACCTGATCTTAGTCAAAAATCAGAAAACTAAAATTACTCAAGCTTTGCAATTGCTCGATCAAAAGAATGACACTTGGTCTCAGTACATGTTTTCGTTGGACGCAGGCAAGAGAAAGGAAGAGGAAGCTGTATATGACCAATTTGTCACTAGCACAGGCTTTCTCAATACCATGGAGTCAGCCCGAGCAAAGTTGGCGGATCTTGAAACCTTGCAAGAAGAGATCGAAACTGCTATTGCCAAACTGAGCAAACCCACCACTACAACTACAACAACCCCCGCAACTACAACTACAACTACCACTCCAACTACCATCACAACTGTCCCTGCAACACAACCCACCACCACAACGTCAATCGCTCCCACAGTCCATGCCCCAACCACTACAACAACTACTACTACAACTTCAACTCCCGATAGTATCCCAACCCCCGCTATTCTTCCAATAAAACTCAAAAAACAAGAGTTGGTGACTTTCTCAGGAAATCCTGAGGAATTCCCAGCTTTTTGGGAAGTTTTCAATTATTCAGTTCACCAACAGCCCATCCCTGATGCCCAGAAATTTGGCTACCTAAAGCAAGTTTTGAAAGAGCGAGCTGCAGCAGCTATCGCTGGCTATGCAGTGACTGGTCCCAATTATGAGGGTGCCATCGCCCGAATCAAAGAGCGATTTGGTAACCCCATCGTCATCAAAGACGCCCTGTACGCCCAACTGAACACTCTTTCTATCCCATCTCCCAACTTTGGCAATGTGGAAAGATTTCGTACCGCCATTGACAACATGGAGAGAATTTTGCAACAACTGACCAATCTTGGGGAGGACATTGAACATCCCGCTTTGACCCGTCAAATCCAGAAGAAAATTCCAGTTGAACTGATGTTCGAGCTGGAGAAGATGAAACCTTCAATGGAGGATTGGAACACGGCAAACTTGCGTAAATATCTCGGAGAATCTCTCAGTATGAAGGAGAGAATTCACCGCCTGAGCAATTTGCACTGGCTAAAACAAACCAAAGAACAAGAAGGCTCATCTTTTTCTGGACGACGACAACAACCCCAACCACAACGGCAACAACGACAACAACAACCCTTGCAACACACTACTGATTCTTTTCACTCCCATATCGCACATGGCTCTACTAATCGTAGGGATGGACCCAGTAACCCGATTCAAACGATGGTTTTTACAAGGAAATCTGGACCCACCCAGGAATCGAACCAAAACAAAGCGACGCCCAAATTTCCTTGTCCGTATTGTACAGGAAAACACTTTCCTGATGTGTGTGAGAGAGTGACAACTCTTGAGGCGCGCATTGCTAAGCTTGCACAAAAAGGTCTGTGCCACATGTGTTTTGGTCACAGCCATCTTAAGGCGCAGTGTCCGCGCAAGGCATTTGTGCGCTGTTACTATTGTAAGTCCCAGGGTCAGCACGGTAGTTCCCTTTGCCCCATGCAGTTTGGTAGCAAACCACGAAGCCAAAGGCCAGTTTCCCGTCCACGGCAAGCTACAACAGCTGCATCTTCTGAAACCGTGTTGTCAGCACCACACCCAGCACCAACCCACACCTCCATATCAGGCAACGTTGCTCTAGTGCCTGTTCAACCCGAAGAAGGCGCCTTTCAGGCGACAGGCCCAACCCCTGCTATGCTGCTCACTGCATCAGCAACCGTACTTTCTGATCAGTCAGACGAAATGCACAGCGAACCTTGCAAGGCGCAATTGTTTTTTGACAGTGGGTCCCAAAGGACATTCATTTCCCAGCGCTTGAGTTCATTTTTGAAGTTGTCACCCCTGCGAGAAGAAATTTTGAGCGTGTACACATTTGCTTCAACCCAGCCCAAACGGATAAAAACCCAGGTTGTCCACTTCAACCTTCTTCTGCGTGACGGAAGTCGTCTGCTAATTGAAGCTCATGCATTGCCCAAACTTACTGGACCAGTGAAAAGGGCCCCATTGAGTCCAGATGATCTTCGTTTCTTGAGAAAGTTGGCACCAGAATCCCTTGCTGAAACATACCCCATCCCAGAAGCTTCTACCCCTGATATTCTCATTGGTGCAGACACAATGTGGGAGCTTCTGACGTCAGGCAAACGCATGCATCTCCCGTCTGGCCTTCTTTTGCTGCCTTCAAAGCTAGGCTATGTGTTAGGAGGAAATCCCCCTGCTGCGGCAGACTACCCAGATGAATTGGTCATGGTGACGCCAATATTTGTTGGGATGATGCAATTGGCATGTGACGCACCCCTAGAAGCATCCAACGACTTGGATTCCTTTTGGAAACTGGAAACTATTGGCATCTCTGAGTCCCCAACGGATCAGGATGATGATAAAGCCCTGGCTCATTTCAACCAGACCGTAATACGACTGGCAAATGGGCGCTACGCACTTTGTTGGCCCTGGAAAGAGGAAAACCCCCCACTTCCCTCGAATTGGCCATTGGCCTATGGTCGCTTCAAGTCTCTGTGCCGCCGGTTGAAAGCGGACCCAACCCTCTGTGGGAAGTATCACAAAATTATGGAGGAACAGAAGGCCAAAGGCATCATAGAAGAATGCCCCAAGGAAGATTTTGAACACGCTGAACAAATGGCAAAATCGAAGAATTCCCGCACAACACTACTGCACTACTTACCCCATCACCCTGTAATCACTCCACAAAAAACCACAACAAAGGTGCGGATCGTTTTTGATGCTTCAAGCAAGGCTGCCAAAAACGACCTTTCCCTCAATGACTGTCTTTTTCGTGGCCCTGTCATGTTGCCCGACCTCTGTGGTCTTTTGCTACGTTTTCGCAAATTTCCCATTGTTTTGCTCGCTGACATCGAGAAAGCTTTTTTGCAACTGGAACTACAACCATCTCAGCGAGACTGCTGTCGCTTTTTTTGGCTGCGCGACCCCACTAACCCCAACCCAGCGCAGAATACGGTCATCTATCGCTTTGCCAGAGTGCCGTTTGGTGTGATTTCAAGCCCATTCTTGCTCAATGCCACAGTCAAATTTCATCTCCAGCAACAGATAGCCAACATGGAGATCGCACAACAAATCGCTACGAACATTTACATGGACAATTTGGTGATTGGTGTGTCAAGTGATGTGAAAGGAAAGGAACTGTACAATGTGGCAAAAGCGATTTTCACAAGTGCTTCCATGAATCTGCGGGAATGGATGACCAACTCACATGTGTTGAACCAATACATACCCACTGGCGACGCTGCAAAATATGGCACAACGAAAGTTCTTGGTCTCATATGGGATCCAGAAGATGACTACTTGGAAATTTCTGGCCCCACTGTTTCACTGGAGTCTGCGTTGCCTCCTACCAAGCGTACAGTTTTGAAAACGGTGGCCAGTGTTTTTGATCCCCTTGGTCTGATTACCCCGCTCTTGCTGCCAGGCAAGCTGTTTCTTCAGCTCTTGTGGGCGAGACAACTCGACTGGGATAGCTGCCTGCCCTCTGACCTGGCTACCCAATGGAAAGAAGGTATCATGCCCCAATTGTACAATGTCAACAAAATTGGCATTCCCCGTTTTTTGCGAATTTTTGATCGACCATGCACGGCGAGGCTGATTGTTTTTTCTGATGCTTCGAGTAAAGCATACGCAGCAGCTGCGTATTTACACCTCGACTATGGCCCCTATCATAAACCCATCTGCCATCTCGTCTTTTCGAAAACACGTCTGGCACCATCGAAAATGGTGATTTCACTTCCCCGGTTAGAGCTCATGGGAGTATTGATTGGGAGTCGTATGATCAAGTTTGTCTCAGCACAACTACACATGCCTTTGACAAAAGCAATTTTGTTCACGGACTCGGAATGTGTTTTGCATTGGCTGGTGACCCCGAAACCCCTGTCAGTCTTCATAGACAATCGAGTGAAGGAAATAAAGACTGTGAAGGCTGAGTTCCGATTTGTCCCAGGACAAGACAACCCTGCTGACCTTGCATCAAGAGGCTGCGATATTGACATCATGCGAGGCCAGAAACTGTGGTGGAATGGACCAGACTTTCTGATGGAACCAGAGGAGAACTGGCCTTGTCCCGGTCTGGCCCCAATTACCCCAGAATTGATGGAGAAAATATCCAAGGAGGAAAAGAAAAGTGGCTCTGGATTGATTGTCATGCCTGCACACAATGTTGTATTCACGCCGGTGATTGATGTTGCCCGTTTTTCCACACTCACTCGACTACAACGCACAACTGTGTTTTTTCTCCGTTTTTTGAAAGTTTTTCTTTTTGACAAGCTTTTGCCCGGTACCCAAGCCCGACTTCGAACGTTTTCTCTTTTTGCTGCTCTGGAGCAGACAGTCAAGCATCGCATCGAGATCACGGCCTGTGAAATACAGCTCGCACATGATTTTTTGGATCGCATGATTCAACGCACAAGCTTTGCTGAAATATTCTACTCATTCACAAAGCCTACCCGAAAAAGACTCCCCGCACTTCGATGGCAGCTTGACTTGCAGATTGACCACTTTGGCTTGCTACGGTCACATGGACGTCTTGCCAATGCAAGTTTACCCTATGAAGCGAAATTTCCAAAGCTTCTCCCGCGCAAGCATCATTATACTGCACTTGTCATACGTCACTGGCATGTCAAATCAATGCACGCAGGGGTACAGCACACTTTGGCACAAATACGACACGAATATTGGATACCGCAAGGTCGACAAGCAGTTCGGAATGAACTCCGAAAATGCCTACCCTGTCAAAAACAGCTTTCCGGCCCCTTTTCATTGCCACAAATGCCACCTTTCCCACCAGAACGAGTTACCAAGGCTTCCCATCCCTTTCAGTTCACTGGTCTGGATTATTTGGGTCCGGTGAAAGCGAAAATTGGTGGCGAAATCACGAAAATGTACATTTGTCTTTTCACCTGTTTGACAGTACGTGCGATTCACCTAGAAGTGGTCCCCGACTTGACAGCAGCAAGCTTCTTGTCCACACTACGCCGGTTCATAGCCAGAAGAGGCCAACCGGAAAAAATCATCTCTGACAATGCCCCACAATTTTTACTTGTGGACAAGGTACAAGGGCGAGCCTGGAACCAACAGCACCTGGATTCTGCCTGCACCACATACTGTGCCAACAACAAAATTGAATGGCAATTTATCACACCCTACTCTCCCTGGCAAGGTGGAATCTATGAACGGATGGTCGGATTGGTGAAAATGGCATTCAAGAAATCCCTGGGAAGAAAAATGCTCACTCTAGACCAGTTGATGACATTCACTGCTGAAGTGGAAGCAGTCCTGAACACTCGACCCATCACTTTTCTTCACGGCGATGACACCGCCCCTGTTCTGCGACCAGTTGATTTCCTCATTCCCCATGCCAGCCTGGGAACGCCTCAGTTGGCTGATGTGGATGACGATCCTGATGACTCAGACTTCAACCCTCACCCTGACTCAGCTGACAAGCTTCTACAGCTGTGGAAATCATCACAAGCCCTCCAGGATCGTTTCTGGCAGATTTGGCTGGAAGACTATCTGCCCATGTTACGAGAACGCCCTCAGGTGGCTCTTCACCCCACTACCAAGACGACAACTACAGCTCAACCTCAAGTTGATGATGTCGTCATCATTGGAGAAGAAGGAGTTGACCGTGGAACTTGGAAAATCGGTCGAATTACCCAGTTGAAACAAGGAAAAGATGGAGCTATAAGATCAGCTGAAGTAAAGCTGCCCAACCGTCGCGTTACTGACCGCCCACTGAACCTCCTATACCCCTTGGAGATTGCCGTTTCGACTAGCTTGCTAAGCACTCGCCGCAGCACCACATCACTCGCACTTATTTTTGGCCTTTTCCTGATTGCACTTTTTCCTGGGATCGGCGCATCTGGACCAAATCTTTTCTGCCCTCCAGAGGCTGCACTGAGCAAGATAGAGTCGCAGGAGTGTGTCGAAAAAGGAATAGTGGTGTACAAGAAAGAAAAAGAAAATAATACACTGTGCTACAAAGAAGTCACTTGTCCAACAGGACACTTGGATGGAAAAGGAAACTGTGGACCAAAATGCCCCTGTCCTTCCTGGGCAGAAGAATGTGCCTATGCTAGCTCTGCAAACGAAAAGCCCAAACCTGAAGGAAACCAAGATGCCATACTGTCAGCAGTGAAACCCAATTATTGCTCCCTTACTCCAAATCAACAGTGTAACAACCAACCATCGCATTCCAGGGTAAACCAAATTCTTTTGTATGATGGCACAACACACTACATTCAACAGTTGGAAATAGAAGAAGTGGAAGTGAAACCAGATGAATACCACTGTGTTGGACCAATCCCTTCCTCGGCTACACAGAAAAGAGGTGGTAGCTCAGCATTCTGCACTAATCACATCTGTCAAGATGACCCGAATACCTTCTGCTACTACAAAGCAAATTCGGTTTACTACCTTGTCACTGAAGAAGGAAAACTACCAATCAAAGCTTGGGGCTCAGTCCCTATCAAGTTTTATGGAATCAAGGAAGTACTGCCACAAGCCACCTCGTGCTTGGAATGCACTCTGCAATGCATACACAGTGGTGTTAGAATCAACAGTGATGGAAACCTAGGACAGCTGGAAATATGCTCAGACCCATTCTGCTATCGAATCAGTCATCCGAAGACCTCGGAAGATGTTCTTTTTCCCGCAGAAGTGACTCTGTATGACTATGAAGTGAGTGTGAAAGTATGGGCAAATGGCTATCTGATCAAAAATTTCGGCCGAGAGTGTCCTTCGCAACCATTTTGTGAGCAGTTACCCTGCACTTTTTGCCTCTTGCTCCTGAAGAATCCCCAGTGTGCACCACGGTTCGCTTTGATGTTCGTTTTTCTTCTGTTGTATTTTTCCTCAGTGACACTACTAGTGCTCTGTAAGCTGCTAAAATATGCATTCCAAACCTGCTATTTTTCTTCGTTCACCATCTACCAATGTACCAAATTTTGTATTCGATTCTGCAAGAATGCCAAACGAAAAGCAGTTCAGAACGTCTACATGCCCGTTTACCACCGAGCTGTACACTTGGCTAATGAAGATGATGAAAATGCCCCTGTGGGACTCTTGGTCACAACCCCAACGGGAGAAACTAACCAACTCTCCACCCCATATCGTCCACGATACAGCACTACTCAGTACTTTTCCCCTGCACCATCCTCATCAATTACACTTTCTGTGGCTTTACTCAGTCTCATCTTATCCAGTTGTTTTTGCTTTTGCAATGGCTGCACTGAGGTTACAACGCTGACGGCTCAAAGATCAGTTTGCTCGGTGACAAAGGCAGGAATCAGTGAATGTGTAATGTCCCAAACAACAAGATTGGCCCTGATGCCACAAGGTCAAGATGCCTGCCTTTTGGTCAAAGATCCCAACGGAGAGCCCCTTGGTACACTGTCAATCACAGTACAAAAAATAGCATTGGAATGTCAAGTGAAGAGTGAATATTTTACCCGAAGTTATGAGATGAAAACGAAAGCAGTACGACGCTGCCCCAATGCAGGTTCTTGCGTGCACAACAAATGCGCCGACTACAATATCAAATCGAAAATAAAAGAGTTGGATGGAGACGCAAATAACAGCCCTGGATTCACCTATTGCATGGAAGCATGTGGTTGCGCAGCCTGCAAATGTTTTTTCTGCACAAGCTCCTGTTTGTTTTACCGCAACTACGCCAAACCACTATCGACTACTACGTACGAAGTATTCACGTGCCCTGTTTGGCAATTCAAAGTTACGGTCAACGCTCGTCTCAACCTTCAAAGCTCAAACGACCGACACACAATACAGCTTCGTCCTGGTGTTGCAGAAAAATGGAAAGCCCTGAAACTTACACTTGTTTCTGTCTCTAACCCCCCAGTGCCCATCCTGGGAAGCCAATTTTTGACAGATGGGGTGAAGACAATCATGACCCGTGCCAGTGCCAGTGGACAACCTGTGGCAGGAACCATCGGCTCTTTTCAGTGTGCAAATCGAGGCAAGGCAGAACGTTTCGACTGCTATCTACCCCACGACATCTGTAATTGTCAAGGACAAACAGACACAGTCTCCTGCACCTGTGATGAGCTG
>JASAMW010007319.1:0-16041 GCA_030247985.1 Epsilonema sp. ZAB3_2
GAAGGCAGAGTTGGTCGATGTAGATTTTGGATCGATCTTTCGAAAAGACTCCGACTTTTCCCCCCACACTATCCTGTCATGTAATAATGTATCATCATGTGATACACACAGAATATTACACAAACTACTGCACTGCAGTATCTTCAAGCAGGTTGTGTGTTCAGATGGAGAGGAACTCTACAGCTATGCAAATTTTCGCTACACATCCAGCTCCAACAGTTTGCAATTGCGTATGCTGACTACAGATGAGGACGGCTCCACTGGTTTTAACGCGACGTACACAGCTATTGACCGGCCATCAGGTTAGTCTACACTCTACACTACACCTTTTGTATGTATATGCATTCTTGATCTTATCTGGATATCTGTCTCTTCTGTTCTGTACCTGTATGGTAGCAATGTGCCTTTTCATATGATGCTTTTTTCGCAAAATGCAAAACCTCTTCAATTGATACCTACGTACGTTTAGGCCTATACCTTTTTCAAATCAATTGTAATCTTTTTTACAGATTGCACCTGCCCATCGAATGGCGTGGATTTGATAGGGCGCATGCACGGCACGGTGCAGATGTCGGCGTGTGGCCCGTTGGACTGCGTGTACGTCCTGTCTCACCCCGGAAACAACATCAACCTGCTGACGATTTGGGTGGAACACGTGAAGATACACCCGGCCAAAGATTGGTTCCGCATTTACAAAGGAAAATTCAGCCTGTTCGGATACCCGGAATCTGTGCGAACGTGAGTAGGGAAACGTGGGGAATAACCGGACAGGGGAAGCGAAGCAGTGCTTTTCAGAAAGTTTCATTCAGAGGGGAGGGGGATAATAAATTGTTTTTTAGACTAGGAGAAGCATACTTGAACGGGGTAGGGTTAATATGAAGTTTCGATTAAACATGGAAAGATATTTTAAATAATTTTCAGGTTTTCCGGCGAAATTACCAACCACTCCGCTATCGGTATCAGCACAGAAGAGGGACAAGATATCGTGCTGTACTATCACACTGACTCCGGTATCAAAGGCCCGGATACTGGCTTCAGAGTTCGCTACAGATGGGCGTCTCAAGGTTTGGCTTTTGGCATGTACGTTGTAGTACTGTAAAGCTTCGTGTAGAGCTAACATCGTTAGTCGCCGATTCGAGGGGGTTATACACGAAGCTTTACAGTGCTGTAATGGGGAAATTTTGTATTGTATTACACTATTTTTATCATGTTCTACCCACCACATCAGTCACGTATTTATCCGAAACTGACCCCTTCTCTGAAATGTTTGAAAATGCCGCCTTTTCTCTCCGAAATACAAGACTGTCCGAAAATAACCCCGTTGGTGTTACCCGCAGCACGGCCGCAGAACCATTCGTTACTACTGATTTTTTTCTTTTTAGTCTGCACGTGTGGACAGTTGTCCCTGTTCGCTAGTCCGACTCCTCGCTTTCTCACCTCGCCCGGATATCCGATTCCGTATTGCAACAGTATGAACTGCAAGTGGAAAATACGGGCCAGACCCGGCCACCGCATCGTCGTTAATGTCACCGATCTGATGACAGAACCCAGTGATACGGATAATTTGGGCGTGTACGAGGGACAAACGACAACGCTAGAAACTAGACTTCAGTTGTAAGAAAAAGAAATAGTTGGCCTAAGTTTGGCAATTGGCAGCTGAATTTCTAGCGTCAATTTTTACGGTCTCATATTAATTTTATTTTAAGGTACAAAGGCGACTTGGTTAGCGAGTTCCTACCGCCCACCGTCAAAAGTGTCGGTAACATGGTTACGGTATGGTTTACCACTGATAGAAGCATCGTGTTTCGTGGATGGAACTTGACATACTATTCAGGTAAGAAACAGAGGTTAGGTTTGGGCTCAGGATGTCCAAATCTGTTGGTTTCGTTTCGTAAAGCGTACAATAGTGTTACTCTTCTTCTACCGTGTATGTAAATCTTTTTTCATGAGTCTTTTCTAAATCGTCTGTGCAGAACCATCGCTAATGTTCGACCACGCGCAATATTTGGCGAATCTCAACGTGTCAGCGTCGAGCGCTACGAAGCTGGCTCCGTCTCCATTGGGCATTGAATCCACGGCATCAGAAACGCAGCAAAAGATCATTCTGAACACTCTATCGCACAGCAGCATAGGCTGGTCCTTCTCCACAGGGATTCTGCTAGGAATCTTGCTGTGCATAACGGCGTTAGCGGTTATGTTCCTGGTGAAAAGAGCGAGAAGCTGTAGCAAGTGGAAAAGTGATACCAGTGTCGGTAAGAAGGGACGCGGAAAAAATAATTGGGATATGCACTGACAAAAATATTAATGGTTTGCGGAAAACAATGGTGGTAAATTTGCAGCGCAACCGCCCAAATTAGGAATCAGCAAAGGCAGATAAAAAGAGAATTTTGCTCAAATTTCGAACTTGATACCGACAAGTTCAATATTATGATGCTTGTGAAAGTTGAAGAAACATTATTTTTGTTCACGCTTATTCAAACCGAAATGTCACATGCTCTTGTTTTTCGTTTCAGCTTACGTTCGATATCCGTCCAGCAGTAATAATAACGTGGTAAACGAAGGTTACGTCGGACACAATGATCAAACATTCATTGTCAATGGCGGCCCCGATTCGTGACTTGAAGCAGCGTTTGTTCTTTAGTCATCTGTGCAAATGTGGCACTTGATGGGTGGTTACCGTGCCGTGCTTGTATGCAATTTGAGATGAATGCCTAGCAAGTATGCAAGTTGTTGTCAAAGAATGTTGTCAAACAATCTGTGATGTGACACATTTCATTCGTGCCATAGTGTGCGTGTGTGCCTGAAAAATGAACTGTATTGTGTAGGCCTATTACATTATTCTTGTGCAAATCTTGCCCATGATGTTTGTTTGATTTATCTTCAGGATTGTGGTTTCCCATGTAATTTTGTTTCTATTTTCCCATAAAATTACCAGGTCCGCTATCCACACAAAAGTGGCAATAAATTTTTTATTTAGACAATGGGCGTGATTGTTATATTTGTAATGCGAGGATTAGAAATATGGTTTTTTTCATGCTTTGTCCATGATAATTACTAAATTTTGCAATAAAATTTTCAAAATCACGCCCGATAAAACGAAAAGGAAAAAGGGAAGGGAAACGATACGAAGATAATTCTGTTTCTGTCTGTCTGCGGTCTGCCGCTGCATTGCATGCAGCCTGCCTAGGACGCGCGATGTTCTTTTCTCAAATTTTGAGACAAGTGGCGAGCGAAGCAGCTAGCACTTTCAGTTCAGGAGTGAAAGGATCATTTCACTCCCGCAGTTTGTTCGTGGGAAATCTTGCTTGGTTTACGGACGAAGGTAGGCCAAGTTATGTCCGCTCTACTGTAAGAGTGGGGAGATTTTTGTAGTCATGGAAGCTTTTTTCTAGTGAACTTTAGCGCAATATGCATAAAATGTATTTTGCGGCTTCAATAATCTCCGCATACTCTCAGTAAACCGACTGTTTAGAAAACGTTGGAGTGTCCGCATGCTATTTTTTGCGTGAAATAGTAACTGGTGATACGTAGGGTTGATTGCGAACTGTTTTTCAGTGCCTTTTCTGATAGGTTCTGGGGATGTCAATAAAAAACGCACTCAAAAACAGACGGGTCAGCTCGCGACCGCCTGTAACTCTTTGCGCAAGTTGCCAATGTCGTATTCGCCTTTCTCCATAAGAGCAGTTGTGTTTCGACCTCCCCACCCGATAATTTGAGCTGTAGTTATCACACACTACAGCTCAAAATTCGGCGTACTTTGCGTAAAAAACTGCGTTGGCGTGCTTTGCGTGTGTGTGATAACTACAGCTCATTTCGGCGGGGAGGTCGAAACGACAACTCTGCTCTTATGGAGCAAGGCGAATATCTTTCGCGAGTTTGGGAGGTTCTCAAGAACATCCGTTTATTAGTTACAACCCACAATTATGTACTGTAAAGCTAGAAATTTTCGGACGTACTTAAATTTCGGACAGCAGGGGGGTAACTGGTTTCGGACAACCTAATTTTAGGACACAATGCTCTGGCTGTTGTGCATATACGCAAAGGGTGGTTGTGACATCGCACGTATGTACTGTACTGAGTACAAACCCTTACTGTGTGCATGCAAAATGCATACATGAGTACATAACATAGGCCTATATAAAAGAAATTCAGTCAGGGCGTGGTCGTAGCATAGTATTTTATGTAATGTAGTGTACTCAGTACTATACAGTATGTAGTATTACTACTATGTACATGAGTACATAACGTACTTAGGCCTGCAGTACATATAAAAATTCGGACAACTTAAATTTCGGACAGAGATTCCTCCGTCCGAAGTCCGAAAATTAGGTTCGTCCGAAAATTTCTAGCTTTACAGTACGCGGTTGGCGGAAAAGTCATGCCGCGTTCACGTCCGTACATCCGTACGTCCGACGTCTCTAGGGGTACATGGTGCCATGTACTCTTAGATACGTCGGACATATGGTGAACGCGGCATCAAAATAAGTTTGGATTATTGCCAAGCTATGAGCGTCGCTCGCTTTCTCTTAATTTCCCGCCTCACGTTTATTTTAGTACGCTATTGTTCAATGAGTCTGTTTTTGTTTCAGCTGCCCTCAAGAATCATTTTCAACAATATGGCAAGGTTCTTTCCACAAAAATTATCTATGTAAGTTGAGCAATTGAACTACTATAGTCGGAGAAACGATCAAGAGTTCGCTTGACAATTTTGCCGCTCCCGTGGCAATGTAACATTTCTAAACATTCTAAACAAGAATAGCAACCGGCTTTTCGACCCTTTTTCAAAAACTATTGCTATTCTTGTTTAGAATGTTTTAGAAATTTACATTGCCACAGGAGCGGCAAAATTGTCAAGCGAACTCTTGATCGTTTCTCCGACTATACAAAGTATCAAAAATATATAATTCCTGTATAGAGAAGAATGGCCTACATACGTAGTGAAAAGAAACGAAGCAATCCCTGACTCGTATTGGCCCCAAAAAATGGATCCCAATTTTCTGGATATTACGAAACCATAAAATTGGATATCCAATTTTCTGGATATGGAATCCCCAGTAAATAGGTTTCGTAATATCCAGAAAATTGGATATCCAGAAAATTGGATATCCAGAAAATTGGATATCCAGAAAAGTACTCAGCCATGTTGAATTCTGCTCCAAATTTCGACGAAAAAGCACGCCGACAAGCAAGGAAGATCGTTTACTAGCTACGAGTTTTGTTTGTTTGTTTGTGTGGATGGCGTGCTATCGATTATCCAATTTCCTGGATATCCAATTTCTTGGATATCCAATTTTCTGGATATTACGAAACCAATTTACTGGGGCTTCCATATCCAGAAAATTGGATATCCATAAAATTGGATATCCAATTTTATGGTTTCGTAATATTCAGAAAATTGGATATCCAGAAAATTGGGATCCAATTTTTTGGGGCCAAAACGAGTCAGGGATGGCTTCGTTTCTTTTCATTACGTAGGCCATTCTTCTTCATACAGGAATTATATATTTTTGATAGTATTGTACAGTCAATATGCAGTGTCAATGTGCCAGCTATAATGTTAGCTACTGATCATTTTTTTGCCAGCTTCAGTGTGTTGTAGAGTGCTTCTCTGGAAATACACCTTAGGGACCTTTTTTATGGTCCAGCAGCCGTTTTCCAAACATATTGGGACTTCCGCATTACATTGCTGACCAGTTTAAAATTTAACCCCTCCTGTATGCTGAGATATGGCTGTTGGTAGGCCCAATTTGCCCCTCATTAGGCAGCCACTTTTTTCAAAAGTTCTTACTATCATTCGACTCCATTTTCTTCGCAGATTTCGGTTTTGGGCATGCCTCTGCGAAAGTTTGACGAATATGACATGATAATATTCCAAAAAGAGGTAATTTTGGCTAATTTGATCATTTTCGTCAATTTTTGTGGTGTATTTATGAAAATATCGAAGGGGCATGCCCCAAACCGAAATCAGCGAAGAAAATGGAGTAGAATGATGGTAAGAACTTTTGAAAAAAGTGGCGGGCACATGAGGGGCAAATTGGGCCTACCAGCAGCCATATCTCAGCATACAGGAGGGGTTAAATTTTAAACTGGTCAGCAACGTAATGCGGAAGGCTCAGTATGTTTGGAAAACGGCTGCTGGACCATAAAAAAGGTGCCTAGGGTGCATTTCCAGAGAAGCACTCTATAACAGGCTGAAGCTAGCAAAAAAATGATCAGTGGTGTAATCAGCACACGTGTTCTTGCAGGATGACGAAGTTGGCTTGAGCAAGGGATTTGGTTTTCTCGTCTTCTCTGACGCTTACGCAGTCAAACAGGCTACGGAGTCTCTCAACATAATTGATGGAAGAGAAGTATGAATGAAGTATATACATGTTTGTAAAGTCCCGGTACGGTACAGAACCCCCTATGCACAGGCCCGTGTTTTCAATAAATAAAACGTCCAATGATTATGGACTATGGAGGGTACCTCAAGCGACCTATGTACCTGACACTGGTCATAAACTAGCCATAGCTGTCCTACAGTTCTATATCAAACTAACTAGTACTGCTGAAAGTAAAATCTTGCTACACAGTGGTTGTGAAAAGAAAAAAGTACCTACTCTGTTTTTGCAGGTATTTGCCAGAGTGCGTTCAGGAGAGGTGGCAAGGCAGTCTTTTGCTCCCTATCGCAATTCTGTCATTGGCCAATTGCGGATGCGCATAAAAGTGATTGATAGGGTCATCAGACAGCAGCAGAAAGAGAGTGACAAGTCGCGCGCACAAACAAGCTCAGAGTCAGAATCATCGAGTGCTAGCTGACAAATGTCTATATTGTAGTCGTACGTGTACGTACTGTGCAAGGTAGTGTGGAGCAAAACCGTCGTTGCGGAGAACCCGCTTTATGATGGTTTTGCCCCCATTCATAAAGTAAGGGTAACACGACCGCCGTAAAGGTAAGATAGATTTCCCGCTGCAATAGTGGTGTTGCCCCACACTACCCTATGCATGCACGCTTATTTGTGGCACGCAGTATTACAATATGTGGTATGCCTGTTTATTCTTAGTAGTAAACAACCAGGGAACTCCTACGAACTACGTATGCACTATTGTTACTAGTTTCTGTTTCTGGTAATTGCTTTGTTGCCGACAGACAACCCACCCGTGGCGAATAACTCTGTTTCCCTATTCAATACTGTCTTGCTTTCTGGGTCGAACGAGCTTGATACACTCGATCCTGTGCGCTCTACCTCAACTTATATAGGTAATCCTCTTTTGCCAACACTTTCTACGCCCCAGCCCCCCCACCCCAGAACGGAGCACCCAACAACACCAACACCAACACAGATACACAGCACCAGAACACACAAGCCAGCCACACACACCAACAACACCAACCACCCCACAACACCACCCACAAAACCAAACAAGAAATCAAAAAAATCAAAATTAAAACAAAAAAAAAAAACAAAAAAAAAATAATAATAAAAAAAAAAAAAGAGAAGGAAAAAACAAAAAAAAAAAAACAAAAAACAAAAAAAAAAAAAAACAAAACAAAAAAAAAAAAAACCCAAACACCCACCAAAATACAGGGTGTCCGTTTTGGATATGAAATGTCGTTTGGGGTTATAACTTGGGAACCACAAGAGTTAAAGCGGTGAAAATTTTTTTGCAGATACCCAAGAATATGCCTAACCTTGTGTAGAAATTTCGTCCCAAAATTCTAATCTGAACGTAAGATATTGGTACTTCAATTTTGACCACGAAAATCAGGAGTTTTTGAATCGCAAAGTCTGGTGTGCAGACGAATTCTTGTGGCATTTTCATCACAACGCTGGTCAATTACATGTATCAACATGAAATCTCTTAGGAAACAACAATGCAAAAGGCTGCTCCTTTTTCTTTCCAGCAGGCTAGCCGCATGCACCTCACATTTCACACCTCACCTCAGACAAAACCAAACCACCAGTAGCCTGACCGGACTCTATGGTCGCACTATCTGACTCCCCGACTATTCCTTTTGCATTTTCTCCAGAGCAAGCTATGTTCTATGCACTGAAGACTTCCCAAGAAATGGAAAATAATATTCACGGTGTTTTTTCAGGTGTTGAATAGCGTTATGATCAGAATTTCACAAAAATTCGTCTGAACACCAGACTTCTGATCCAAAAACTCCTGATTTTCGTGGTCAAAATTGAAGTACCAATATCTTACGTTCAGATTAGAATTTTGGGACGAAATTTTTACACAAGGTTAGGCATATTCTTGGGTATCTGCAAAAAATTTTCACCGCTTTAACTCTTCTGGTTCCCAAGTTATAACCCCAAACGACATTTCATATCCAAAACGGACACCCTCATTTTTACGAACAAGAGGGCACACTATCTCCCATTCCAACCAAAAATAGGCAGGGACGCCCCGAATTACCCCTTTGCTCGAATTACCCTGACACTACCCTAATTCTTTTCTCACCTGTTCCCATTCTCTGGACGCCAGTCCCATAATCTGGGGCACCCCTCCTGGAAAAACGGCGCCTTTCTTTTCCAAATTGCGCTTGTACCATTTGGAGAACATCCAAAAGCCATTGCACGACAGCTTTTTCCTTCCCATGTTTAGCACCGAGCAGCGTAGTGCACTGAACGACAAAAGCTGTAGTATCCAGCCAGCTTTGTCCGCAGGCAGACCAATAGCCACGCACGTAGCTAGCTAGGTAGTAGGTACACAATTGCGGCGTGTAGAGCTAGCTACACGTACGTATACTGTAGCTACCTACACCGTCTACCTCTGACTACCAAGCAAGCATGATCTAAAGTTACTACACCAGCAGTAGAAGAGTACATATACTAGTGCTTGTATTGCAGGCACTTCCTTTCCAAACTGGAATGCGTCTCTGACTGAATGGGAATCGTCAAAGCGTGACGATTTCGTGCTGCCACTACTAATAAAGCCTAAAACACACACACACACACATGAATGACGAAGATCAAATAAAATAGTTTACAGGTGATACAAATAAACGCATTTGTATTCCATACAAAAATAGAAAATACAGGGTGTTCGCTTTGGATATGAAATGTCGTTTGGGGTTATATCTTGGGAACGAAAAGAGTTAAAGCGCTGAAATTTTTTTTGTAGATACCTAAGAATATGCATAACCTTGTGTAAAAATTTCGTCCCGAAACTCCAATCTTAACGTAAGATATCGGCACCTCAAATTTCGACCCCGAAAATCACAACTTTTTGAATCGCAGGTCTCGTGTTCAGACGAATTTTTGCGAGATTCTTGTCATAGCGCTAGTCAACACCTGGAAAACACCATGAATATTATTTTCCAATTCTTGGGAAGTCTTCAGTATACTAGAACATACAGTACTTAGCTTGCTCTGGAGAAAATCCAAAAGGAATGTCGGGAATTCGGATAGGGCGACCATAGAGGCCGGACAGGCTTACTGGTGGGGTGGTTTGGTGTTGTCTGAGGTGAACTGTGAAGTGGACCAATATGCCTACGTGGCTAGTCAGGAAAGAAAAAGAGCAGTGTTGTCTCCTATGAGATTTCATGTTGCTACATGTAGGTAATTGACCAGCGTTGTGTTGAAAATGCCAAGAATTCGTCTGAACACCAAACTTGCGATTCAAAAACTTGTGATTTTCGGGGTCGAAATTTGAGGTACCGATATCTTACGTTCAGATTGGAGTTTTGGGACGAAATTTTTACACAAGGTTATGCATATTCTTGGGTATCTGCAGAAAAAATTTCAGCGTCTTAACTCTAGTGTTTCCCGAGTTATAACCCCAAACGACATCTCATATCCAAAACGAACACCCTGTAGTAGAAAGTGTTGGCAAAAGCAGGATTACCTATATAAGATTTGAGGTAGAGCGCACAGGATCGAGCTGTATCAAGCTCTTTCTACCCAGAAAGCAAGACAGTATTGAATAGGGAAACATATTTATTCGCCACGGGTGGGTTGTCTGTCGGCAACAAAGCAATTACCAGAAACAGAAACTAGTAACAATAGTGCATACGTAGTTCGTAGGAGTTCCCTGGTTGTTTACTACTAAGAATAAACAGGCATACCACATATTGTAATACTGCGTGCCACAAATAAGCGTGCATGCATAGGGTAGTGTGGGGCAACACCACTATTGCAGCGGGAAATCTATCTTACCTTTACGGCGGTCGTGTTACCCTTACTTTATGAATGGGGGCAAAACCATCATAAAGCGGGTTTCTCCGCAACGACGGTTTTGCTCCACACTACCTTGCACAGTACGTACACGTACGACTACAATATAGACATTTGTCAGCTAGCACTCGATGATTCTGACTCTGAGCTTGTTTGTGCGCGCGACTTGTCACTCTCTTTCTGCTGCTGTCTGATGACCCTATCAATCACTTTTATGCGCATCCGCAATTGGCCAATGACAGAATTGCGATAGGGAGCAAAAGACTGCCTTGCCACCTCTCCTGAACGCACTCTGGCAAATACCTGCAAAAACAGAGTAGGTACTTTTTTCTTTTCACAACCACTGTGTAGCAAGATTTTACTTTCAGCAGTACTAGTTAGTTTGATATAGAACTGTAGGACAGCTATGGCTAGTTTATGACCAGTGTCAGGTACATAGGTCGCTTGAGGTACCCTCCATAGTCCATAATCATTGGACGTTTTATTTATTGAAAACACGGGCCTGTGCATAGGGGGTTCTGTACCGTACCGGGACTTTACAAACATGTATATACTTCATTCATACTTCTCTTCCATCAATTATGTTGAGAGACTCCGTAGCCTGTTTGACTGCGTAAGCGTCAGAGAAGACGAGAAAACCAAATCCCTTGCTCAAGCCAACTTCGTCATCCTGCAAGAACACGTGTGCTGATTACACCACTGATCATTTTTTTGCTAGCTTCAGCCTGTTATAGAGTGCTTCTCTGGAAATGCACCCTAGGCACCTTTTTTATGGTCCAGCAGCCGTTTTCCAAACATACTGAGCCTTCCGCATTACGTTGCTGACCAGTTTAAAATTTAACCCCTCCTGTATGCTGAGATATGGCTGCTGGTAGGCCCAATTTGCCCCTCATGTGCCCGCCACTTTTTTCAAAAGTTCTTACCATCAATCTACTCCATTTTCTTCGCTGATTTCGGTTTGGGGCATGCCCCTTCGATATTTTCATAAATACACCACAAAAATTGACGAAAATAATCAAATTAGCCAAAATTACCTCTTTTTGGGCTATATCATGGCACAGTCGCCAAAATTTCGAAGGGGCATGCCCAAAACCGAAATCTGCGAAGAAAATGGAGTAAAATGATGGTAAGAACTTTTGAAAAAAGTGGCGGGCACATGAGGGGCAATTTGGGCCTACCAGCAGCCATATCTCAGCATTACAGGAGGGGTTAAATTTTAAACTGGTCAGCAACGCAATGCGGAAGGCTCAATATGTTTGGAAAACGGCTGCTGGACCATAAAAAAGGTGCCTAAGGTGCATTTCCAGAGAAGCACTCTATAACAGGCTGAAGCTAGCAAAAAAATGATCAGTAGCTAACATTATAGCTGGCACATTGACACTGCATATTGACTGTACAATACTATCAAAAATATATAATTCCTGTATGAAGAAGAATGGCCTACGTAATGAAAAGAAACGAAGCCATCCCTGACTCGTTTTGGCCCCAAAAAATTGGATCCCAATTTTCTGGATATCCAATTTTCTGAATATTACGAAACCATAAAATTGGATATCCAATTTTATGGATATCCAATTTTCTGGATATGGAAGCCCCAGTAAATTGGTTTCGTAATATCCAGAAAATTGGATATCCAAGAAATTGGATATCCAGGAAATTGGATAATCGATAGCACGCCATCCACACAAACAAACAAACAAAACTCGTAGCTAGTAAACGATCTTCCTTGCTTGTCGGCGTGCTTTTTCGTCGAAATTTGGAGCAGAATTCAACATGGCTGAGTACTTTTCTGGATATCCAATTTTCTGGATATCCAATTTTCTGGATATCCAATTTTCTGGATATTACGAAACCTATTTACTGGGGATTCCATATCCAGAAAATTGGATATCCAATTTTATGGTTTCGTAATATCCAGAAAATTGGGATCCATTTTTTGGGGCCAATACGAGTCAGGGATTGCTTCGTTTCTTTTCACTACGTATGTAGGCCATTCTTCTCTATACAGGAATTATATATTTTTGATACTTTGTATAGTCGGAGAAACGATCAAGAGTTCGCTTGACAATTTTGCCGCTCCTGTGGCAATGTAAATTTCTAAAACATTCTAAACAAGAATAGCAATAGTTTTTGAAAAAGGGTCGAAAAGCCGGTTGCTATTCTTGTTTAGAATGTTTAGAAATGTTACATTGCCACGGGAGCGGCAAAATTGTCAAGCGAACTCTTGATCGTTTCTCCGACTATAGTAGTTCAATTGCTCAACTTACATAGATAATTTTTGTGGAAAGAACCTTGCCATATTGTTGAAAATGATTCTTGAGGGCAGCTGAAACAAAAACAGACTCATTGAACAATAGCGTACTAAAATAAACGTGAGGCGGGAAATTAAGAGAAAGCGAGCGACGCTCATAGCTTGGCAATAATCCAAACTTATTTTGATGCCGCGTTCACCATATGTCCGACGTATCTAAGAGTACATGGCACCATGTACCCCTAGAGACGTCGGACGTACGCATGTACGGACGTGAACGCGGCATGACTTTTCCGCCAACCGCGTACTGTAAAGCTAGAAATTTTCGGACGAACCTAATTTTCGGACTTCGGACGGAGGAATCTCTGTCCGAAATTTAAGTTGTCCGAATTTTTATATGTACTGCAGGCCTAAGTACGTTATGTACTCATGTACATAGTAGTAATACTACATACTGTATAGTACTGAGTACACTACATTACATAAAATACTATGCTACGACCACGCCCTAACTGAATTTCTTTTATATAGGCCTATGTTATGTACTCATGTATGCATTTTGCATGCACACAGTAAGGGTTTGTACTCAGTACAGTACATACGTGCGATGTCACAACCACCCTTTGCGTATATGCACAACAGCCAGAGCATTGTGTCCTAAAATTAGGTTGTCCGAAACCAGTTACCCCCCTGCTGTCCGAAATTTAAGTACGTCCGAAAATTTCTAGCTTTACAGTACATAATTGTGGGTTGTAACTAATAAACGGATGTCTGAGAACCTCCCAAACTCGCGAAAGATATTCGCCTTGCTCCATAAGAGCAGAGTTGTCGTTTCGACCTCCCCGCCGAAATGAGCTGTAGTTATCACACACACGCAAAGCACGCCAACGCAGTTTTTTACGCAAAGTACGCCGAATTTTGAGCTGTAGTGTGTGATAACTACAGCTCAAATTATCGGTGGGGAGGTCGAAACACAACTGCTCTTATGGAGAAAGGCGAATACGACATTGGCAACTTGCGCAAAGAGTTACAGGCGGTCGCGAGCTGACCCGTCTGTTTTTGAGTGCGTTTTTTATTGATATCCCAGAACCTATCAGAAAAGGCACTGAAAAACAGTTGAATTTAACCTGACGTATCACCAGTTACTATTTCACGCAAAAAATAGCATGCGGACACTCCAACGTTTTCTGAAACAGTCGGTTTACTGAGAGTATGCGGAGATTATTGAAGCCGCAAAATACATTTTATGCATATTGCGCTAAAGTTCACTAGAAAAAAGCTTCCACGACTACAAAAAATCTCCCCACTCTTACAGTAGAGCGGACATAACTTGGCGTACCTTCGTCCGGTAAACCAAGCAAGATTTCCCACGAACAAACTGCGGGAGTGAAATGATCCTTTCACTCCTGAACTGAAAGCGCTAGCTGCTTCGCTCGCCACTCGTCTCAAAATTTGAGAAAGAACATCGCGCGTCCTAGGCAGGCTGCATGCAATGCAGCGGCAGACCGCAGACAGACAGAAACAGAATTATCTTCGTATCGTTTCCCTTCCCTTTTTCCTTTTCGTTTTATCGGGCGTGATTTTGAAAATTTTATTGCAAAATTTAGTAATTATCATGGACAAAGCATGAAAAAAACCATATTTCTAATCCTCGCATTACAAATATAACAATCACGCCCATTGTCTAAATAAAAAATTTATTGCCACTTTCGTGTCGATAGCGGACCTGGTAATTTTATGGGAAAATAGAAACAAAATTACATGGGAAACCATAATCCTGAAGATAAATCAAACAAACATCATGAGCAAGATTTGCACAAGAATAATGTAATAGGCCTACACAATACAGTTCATTTTTCAGGCACACACGCAAACACTATGGCACGAATGAAATGTGTCACATTACATATTGTTTGACAACATTCTTTGACAACAACTTGCATACTTGCTAGGCATTCATCTCAAATTTCATAGGAGCATGCACGTAACCACCGATCAAGTGCCACATTTGCACAGATGACTAAAGAACAAACGCTGCTTCAAGTCACGAATTGGGGCCGCCATTGACAATGAATGTTTGATCATTGTGTCCGACGTAACCTTCAACGTTTACCACGTTATTATCACTGCTGGACGGATATCGAACGTAAGCTGAAACTGAAAACAAAGCATGTGACATTTCGGTTTGAATAAGCGTGAACAAAAATAATGTTTCTTCAACTTTCACAAGCATCATAATATTGAACTTGTCTGTATCAAGTTCGAAATTTGAGCAAAATTCTTCTTCATCTGCCTTCGCTGATTCCTAATTTGGTGGTTGCGCTGCAAATTTACCACCATTGTTTTCCGCAAACCATTAATATTTTTGTCGCAGCGCATTCCCCATGATTTTTTCCGCGTCCCTTCTTACCGACACTGGTATCACTTTTCCACTTGCTACAGCTTCTCGCCCAGTCTTCACCAGGAACATAACCGCTAACGCCGTTATGCACAGCAAGATTCCTAGCAGAATCCCGCTGGTGAAGGACCAGCCTATGCTGCTGTGCGATAGAGTGTTCAGAATGCTGTTTCGCTGCGTTTCTGATGCCGTGGATTCAATGCCCAATGGAGACGGAGCCAGCTTCGTAAAGTCTGGACGCTGACACGTTGAGATTCGCCAAATATTGCGCGTGGTCGAACATTAGCCACTCAATCTTTGCAGATGATTTAGCAAAAAGACTCATGAAAAAAGATTTACATACACGGTAGAAGAAGAGTAACACTATTGTACGCTTTACGAAACGAAACCTCGTGTATATCCGGGACATCCCGAGCCCAAACCTAACCTCTGTTTCTTACCTGAATAGTATGTCAAGTTCCATCCACGAAACACGATGCTTCTATCAGTGGTAAACCATACCGTAACCATGTTACCGACACTTTTGACGGTGGGCGGTAGGCAATGGCCTGAACCAAGTCGCCTTTGTACCTTAAAATAAAATTAATATGAGACGGAAAAAATTTATGCTAGAAATTCAGCTGCCAATTGCCAAACTTAAGCCAACTATTTTCTTTTTCTCTATGAAGTTGAATTTTTAGCGTTGTCGTTCGTCCTCGTATATGCTCAAATTATCCGTATCACTGGGTTCTGTCATCAATACGGGTGACATTAACGACGATGCGGTGGCCGGGTCTGGCCCGTATTTTCCACTTGCAGTTCATACTGTTGCAATACGTAATCGGATATCCGGGCGAGGTGAGAAAGCGAGGAGTCGGACTAGCGAACAGGGACAACTGTCCACACGTGCAGACACATATAAGAAAAAAAATCAGTAGTAACGAATGGATGTTCTGCGGCCGTGCTGCGGGTAACACCAAATGGGTTATTTTCGGACAAACTGGTATTTCGGAGAGAAAAGTGGCATTTTCAAACATTTCAGAGAAGGGGTCAGTTCCTATAAATACGTGACTGATGTGGTGGGTAGAACATGATAAAAATAGTTAGTAATAGATACAAAATTTCCCCATTACAGCACTGTAAAGCTTCGTGTATAACCCCCTCGAATCGGCGACTAACGATGTTAGCTCTACACGAAGCTTTACAGTACTACAACGTACATGCCAAAAGCCAAACCTTGAGACGCCCAT